>BLSH010307272.1:3801989-3825537 GCA_018402905.1 Glandirana rugosa
TTGTGGTCGTCCCTGGAGAGGGATATGACAGATTATTGTTCTAAAAATCATATCAAACTGCTATAGGGAGAGGTCCCTGCTGGTGTTGTAAGGGACAGATTATTGTTCTAAAATCATATCAAACTGCTATAGGGAGATGTTCCTGCTGGTGCTGTAATGGACAGATTATTGTTCTAAAATCATATCAAACTGCTATAGGGAGAGGTTCCTGCTGTTGTTGTAAAGGGCAGATTATTGTTCTAAAATCATATCAAACTGCTATAGGGAGAGGTTCCTGCTGGTGCTGTAAGGGACAGATTATTGTTCTAAAATCATATCAAACTGCTATAGGGAGAGGTTACTGCTATTGCTGTAAGGGACAGATTATTGTTCTAAAATCATATCAAACTGCTATAGGGAGAGGTTCCTTCTGGTGCTGTAAAGGGCAGATTATTGTTCTAAAATCATATCAAACTGCTATAGGGAGAGGTTCCTGCTGGTGCTGTAAGGGACAGATTATTGTTCTAAAATCATATCAAACTGCTATAGGGAGAGGTTCCTGCTATTGCTGTAAGGGACAGATTATTGTTCTAAAATCATATCAAACTGCTATAGGGAGAGGTTCCTTATGGTGCTGTAAGGGACAGATTATTGTTCTAAAATCATATCAAACTGCTATAGGGAGAGGTTCCTGCTGGTGTTGTAAGGGACAGATTATTGTTCTAAAATCATATCAAACTGCTATAGGGAGAGGTTCCTGGTGTTGCTGTAAGGGACAGATTATTGTTCTAAAATCATATCAAACTGCTATAGGGAGAGGTTCCTGCTGTTGCTGTAAGGGACATATTATTGTTATTTCCGTATTCCCATTTCTTTGTAGGGCACTTGTCCTACTCTTACCCCCACTTTTCTTCCTTTTGCAGACCTCTAGCACTTTCCAGGACTTTTTTTACAGCCATTTTTGTGCCCAAAAGTTCGGGTCCCCATTGATTTCAATGGGGTCCGGGGTCAAGTTCGGACCGAACTTTTCCACGAAGACCCGAACCCGAACATCCAGGTGTCCGCTCAACTCTAGTCAGGATCACTTATAAGAAAAGAAATTACACGCCGCGCATCCAAGTGTAAGCAGCAACTACCACAACTACAACATAAATTGTGCAAAAGTTAAATAGATATATAAAGTGTTGCGCTTTAAATTAAACATAAATAAAGTCCACATAAACTGTGATAACTTGTTCAGTGTAGCAAGACACCAATTCCACCGTATCAATGTGCATCCACCACCAGAAGGAAAGCTTAAATACTCTTACCAACGGTAAGCAGTTAAACCGCATAGGATATTATCCTGGCACATCTCAATGGGATAATGTTGCATCCCTTAGGATTCCCAATCAAGGCACATCATAACGGGTGTAGGGGCTAATTTCCACTTCTGTTCCTCTAGGTGTGGGTTCTTTACACGGTACACCGAGTCACTGGGATTAGACCTCTCATCCATATATCACTTCATACGTGCTCATTGGGCATCCATCCAAAAAATATATAGAACCGCACATAGTGTGATATCAAATGACACAAAGATTTATTTAAAAAATTGATACACTCACATGTTAAATCCAGAAAAATCGCATGGAATTCCAAGAATCAATCAGCGCAATGAAAGAGCATGGGGCTCACAGTCACCCAAGTCAGGATCACTAGTCGTCAGTCACATTCCCTTTTACTTTATCTATTTAGCAGTGTAAATTTATTGTCTTCAGAACTTCTACTATAGCTCAGCTGCTCTAAAACGGATCCTGTTGCCTAAAGCTGGCCATAGATGGCTTGTTTTTTTTATATGATCAGCCAGCTGGCTGATAAACAAAACACAAATGTATTCCCCCAGCCACACATTCAAGGTGGATGAAGGAATCTACGCTATTGTATTCTAACAGCAGAACTCCTCCTCCGACAATTGGCTGCATGCACTGATCAAACACAAATTTTGTGTTCGAGAGGAGTTGATCACTAGGTTGACTCCTTTTGAACGGGAATGGTCATAGATCAATCTAAATTCATCTGGTTCATCTATGACCAGCTTAATGTAATCTTTTTGAGGCTGTAAAATTCAATAAAAAATGTAGGAGGCAGCTAAGGTCTGTAGCTCTACAAAATACAGCCAGAGTTTAATAAAGGTCATGTAAGGAATATAGTGTTATTGGGTGCAGGAGTACTAACAATTATGTAATCATAAAATATTCTAATGGCTGCTAAGTCTCTTTTTTACTACAGACCTATAGACCACATTTTCAGCACTTGCTTGCTTTAGAAGTGGGAGGTCTTAGAAATGCATACTTGTATCCCTTGTATCCCTGTATAAATGTATCCCTGCAATCTTAGATTTGATATACAACACAACAACATCCCTGTGTTACCCCAAAAAATACAAAAAATAAGAATTTTTATACATAAATCAAAAAATATTCAAGCAAAAAGTATTTATACAGAGCAGCAAACACTATTCTGAACCACCTACAACACAATTAAGCAAAATATACCTACAGTTGTGCAGTGCTCTGTTAATCCATAAGATTAAATAACAATTTTCTATTATGCGTAATCCAACAACTACTTATGTGCAAAATAAATAAATAATCATGCAACAATTCTAGTGACAGACACATTCATAAATTAAGTAAAACCAAATGCCACTCGTGAGACACATCCTCATAAACTAAGTGCATTCACATGCTGCAGTCTTTAGACTCTTTACACAAGGAAAGTTCCAATATAATTGTGCCTGTGATTATTAAACTGCTTCCAGTGAAATCTCTTGTTCAGTAACCACGTATAACACCACTGTGCCCCTTAGGTGTGCCGTTACCCCCTAGGATGGACCTCAGTGTTCCTAACAGAGGTCTTATAAAGTTTAGTTGAATCCAGTCTCCATAGGACTCCTCTATAAACACCTTGTCTGCCTTTATCTACTAATTCTCCTTTTAATATTGGTGTCACATACCAGGTTGTGAGCCTGACGGTCGGGGGTGGCCTCTCCTATGACTCCAGTTCGAGGGGCAGCTGGAGTTGAGACAGCGGCCACAAGAGCACGGTGAGGTATGAGTGCCCGTAGAAGTCCAGGAGTATCCATCAGCAGGTGGTCCAAAGATGTGCTGGAAGGGTGCTGGTGTCAGAGCAGGATACTTTAGCAGATCGGATGGACACAGGCACAGCAGCGGAGTCAGGGACAAGCAGGTTCGGCAACGGGCTGGCAGTGAGGGTCAGGCAAAAGAGTGGTTGAGACAAGCAGGGGCCGGGTGCAGGCGGATATCAGAGAAGTCAAGCAAGCCAGGTCAGATAACAAACAAGAGCAGGTAACAGATAGCAGGTAATCACAGGTAACGCTGTAGATCAGACAGCACCCACTCTGAGGGTAAGCAGGGTTTAAATGGCCCGTTTGGTGCTGAGACATGCACACACACACACAAATGCGCATACACGCACCAGCAGCGTAGGAATTCTCAGATGAACCTTTCCTGGGGGGAATCATGCTGGTGATCTTCCTGACAACTGGGCTCGATGTGACTCAAAAATGAAAAGAAGAGATATTCATAGTATGTACAGTGTGTTTTATTGAATAAAAAATTGCACTCACAATTTTCACATAGATAAAAGCTGATATACAAAGCTCACACAGCCAGCCTGTAAGTTCTACCTCGGTAACCCTGCCTTACACAATGATGTCACAGCCATGTCTATCTGACGCATTGCGTCCATAGAACCTTATTAAAGGTAGTTTCACAGTCACGCTTATCCAATGCATTGTGTCCACAGGACTTTATAAAAAAGGTGCTACCTTTGATAAAGTCCTCTGGATGCAACGCGTCAGTTGGGAGTGGATATAATGTCATCGCATGAGGCGGGATTACCTAGGAAAAATGACAGGCTGGTTGGCCATACACCTGTTCGTATGTTGGGTGCAGTGGCTAGGGAGAGAGCTTAGTAATGCTGGGTTACACTGAGGTTACATTGTTTGGTGTGGACACTTTGGCCTCTATGCTTCCATGACAACCGCATGGTCACGACTGCCGCGTTTCGTCATCACTTCGTCTGAGGGCGTATTCAGACGAAGTGATGATGAAACGCATCAGTGCGTGACCACGTGGTTGTCAATCAGAGCCAGCTGGGACGCTCCATACCCAGGAACACCACAACAGTCGATAGTAGTGGTGAGACGGACTCGTCCGAAGCTGCGCTTTATCTCTAACCTTGTTTGGATGATACAGTATGACTATATGCTGTAATTTTATGTGCATCTTGCAAGTTTATATCTTGAGAGGGGGGTTGCTTTGCATTGTGCTTAATAAATTTATATAAAGGTAATGCACTATGTGAGCGTTTTCTTTCAAGGAATAGTTCTATGTATATAGGACAAATGATCTTTTGGCATGACACCAGGGGAGAGAGCGGGGGAAAGAGGAGAGGACGCTAGCATTGTTATTAGAACTGACAGCTGTGATTCTTGATTCTTGCTTGCTGGTGAGTATTTCCACATAGGGGGGAACCCCCTTGGTTCCTTATTACGAGGTGCGGTGATGGTGGACAATAAGAAGCGAACAAGCTTATTCATTGATGCACTGTTTTTTGGAACATATGGACTATTACACACATGGACTTTGATTAATAATTAGCGCTACTTTCACCTATTATTTTTCATGTGATGATTACATTGTAGGGTGATTTTTTAAGTATTATTGTTGATTTTACTTATAAGTGGCTGCTAACATCCAGTTTATTTATTTTAAACCTCCTATCAATTAAATCATACTCTGATTGTACATATATACATTTTTATTCTATTTAAGTGTATGTTCATTCTTGAGCGCTGATACTAGTTACTATAATATATTTATACTGGGTTTTTTTTTATTGTCACAGCACTCTATATAAATCCGCCCCATGTCTCATAACAGCTCCCTATTGTTGCAAATGTAAGTAGCTAACAAACAAAAACATTTTAAACAACACTTATCAATACTGGGCTGCTGCACTTAAAATGTAAAGTTATTAAAGGACAAAGACTTTATGCATATGTGCTGATACCGCGTGTGGCGCAGCACTCCCTTCAATAGTTGTTTCCAGCTCTGATTAATTTGGTAATATGTTGTCTGCCCTGTTCAAAGCAGGACTGGAAGTTGGTGAAAATTCCTCAGTGGCGTTTGTTCCACCTCTCCCCTTTGTTGTTCTAAGAAATTTCCTGTTTCTTCCTTATAAATGTCCACCAGCTTTCATTCCGTATGAGCTTGTAGGATGTTTCTTTACACATGTATTTTTTCACAGTCCATCTACTGATATAGGCAAACGTTGTATGTGCATTGCGTGTCCTTTATACAGCTTGTGGAGTCCCTTGGCTTTTTTCTTTTAGTGTGCTGTTATATTTTGGCATTTCACTGTGAGCTGGTCTTCTATCCTTTCTATTACTTTTGGAAACACAAACTTCTGAGCTGTGGGAAGGAAGGTTTGGGCTCTTCTTAACATACGTTTTTGCCATGGACTACTTTTAGTACCTTTTGTTGGTATATTTCTCCAAACCAGTATGGCTTTCCAGAGACCTTTTTCCATTTCTCTTGGCTTTCTTTATAAGTGTCTGCTATTTTGATAACAACGTCAGCCTTACCATTGGACTGGCTGTGATATGGATATGTAACATGTTTAAGTTCCCACTCTCTGAAAAACCTTTCAAACTCTAAGCTGACAAATTGTGGCCCATTATCTGCGATGGCAGAGTCATATATTACGAGGGCGATTAAGATGTACCAGGCTGCATTCAGTTATTGCTTTTGAAGTTAGGTCTTGCAGTGCATCTATCTCCCACAATTCCAAATGAATACTTGCTATAATTAAATATTTCTTGTCCTGGAAAAGAGAATAAGTTCACGCCCAGCTAGAGCTGGTAACCTGTGTGTTATAAGGGGTTCCTCATTACAGGTGTCACAGATCTTTATTGCTGTAATTATGTCTGGACCCATTTGTAGCCAGAATAACACATCTCTGCCAGTGTGAAGGCCACATCTATGTCTAGGTGACTTCAACGGATTTCTGCTATCATTTCTGAGCACATATCTCAGCACATATCTCTCACAAAGAGAGTATATATATATATATATATATATATATATATATATATATATGTTTTGGGGATTTGCACTTTAGCTATGATTAAGCGTCAACCTTGTTAAACGTGTTAACTGTGCCTGTTAGTTCATCTCCTTATGCCATTAATGTTCTGTTTTTAACCATGCAATAAACTTGAATTGATTGGAGTGTGGCTATCCAGCTTTGTTTTTCCTTTCATTTCTGAGCACATACCTTTGCGTATAATGATACTGTGTCCTTTCATTTCTAAAACCCCAGTAGTCGCTAATACAAATTGGTGTATTTTCCTTTTGGTCAGACCATCCAAAAAGAACAGTTGTTTTTATTGACTACAGACTCTCATCTTGCTCAGTATGGTGTTGGGATTTGTTGCAATCTTGTGTCAGACATCCTTAAGTACTCAGAAAAGTTAATTTGCTCTATCTCTTTTTTTAAAAGATTCTTCAGCTTGGAAAGAAAATATTTCTTAGTCTGGGGTGTTTCCTTTGAAGTAGCTTTTAGGGAGTGCTGCTCTTGACAAGATTTCTGCAGTATAACTTTCAAATCCTTTTTGTATGTCACATTTAGTTTGTGTTTTTTTTTCCACAAAGATTTTTATTGAAGAAAATGCAGCAGGTGTACAGGAACACATTGTTCATATTGATGATCAAGTAGCCATGAGGCATCTTATTACAACACAAAAACTGGTAGCAAGCTACTCATGGCATGTACATTTGTAAAAACATTTTACAATATATGAGACATACTAAGGAAGATAACTCTATACTTGGGTTTTAGCTCTTCTAGGGTGGACATTTTTCATCAAGGAACCCCAGCGGTTCCGTTTTACGCTTCGTAAAGAGCTACAATTCTAGTACATCTAGAACCTTGAGTATGTAGATTGTCTATGTGTTAATCTTCCAATTGATTTTAATAGGGCGATCCTATAGGGAGGTAGGTAAAGAGGGGAGTATGGGGAAAAAAGGAAGGAGGGTATCGTTTGAGAGCCTAAGGTGAACAGGAAAGGGGGGAGGGAGGAAGCGGGATTAGCGGTAAAAAAAGAGAGAAAAAGAAAAAGAAAATACATAAGAAGACAGGGGAAGTGCCCTTGGCCCGAGCCCGGCCCCCCCACACCAGACCCCCCAGCGTGGGCAACCATAGAAGCGCTCAGCGAGCTCTGTTACGGGAGGTTTGTGTTTTTTTAATTGTAGTATGTGCTGTTAACATTTTGGGGCTGCAAGAGGATTTTTTTTTAAATGCTTTCCAGTGGCTTGTGATCAGACTCAGTGTTGATAAGCTTTACAATGGTAAAATTTCTGGCAGCCATATACTACGGCCAGATATTACTTTTCAGTCTGTGCTTATCTCTGATGCATCGGCAACTGATTGACTCTTTTGCAATAGAGTTTGCTCTGAGTCCTTTTTTATTGGCATCACATCAAACTCTTTCTTTTTTATTGACATCATAGTATCTGAGAGCTGTCTGGGCAGTTACTGGTTTTCTTATTTGTATGATTAATTATGATGGCTGGTTTCCACAAAAATGTATACAATTCTGCACTTAGTGGATTACGATATCAATAGGGAAGCTGGTCACATAATATCTTGACATATGATATTAAACAAATGTGATTCCTGAAATATGCTGCACTACCATTTTAAGTATAAATTGTGATAAAAGTAAACCAATCGACTTAGCACATAATAGTGAAACCAAATAAGTCTAAAGAGTTTCCTTAGAGTAAAAAATGATCAGAAAAATTCCACTCCCAAATCCTTAATGAGACTCCTCTGTGTGAACGCTACCCATCACAAGGACTTTTACCAAATATTAAAACCTCAAAACCACAAGAGGTCAAATCTCGCATAAAGGTAAGCTCTCCAGCATGGGAGCAAAACACTGCCAGTCAATCATCACATAAAGATGCCTCCTCAAACCATCAGCTTACCATCATAACATAAAAAGAGCACTATTGCAAGTAAACAAATTTGCATTTTTAAATACAATCCAATGCTAAAAATTCACAAAGCTAAGTAAACAAACTTACAATCAATTAAAACCATACCCTCATTGTTCCACTACAGATCGTGGAGACGTCAGTGCTCCATGCAACAACCAACATTTCTTGTCAAAATTGACATCATCAGGGACCATGGGCACTGAGATACCACAGGTAATATATAAAGCATAATCCAAATAAGGGCAAGGGAAATCCTGCTTCCCAACTGTCACTGATCTCCAGTAGCATTAGCACAATTCATGAATATTAATATTAATAGATGATCAATAAATCTTAGGAAAACCTGGTTGCAATCCCCCGGGTTATATGCATAAATGGGAAACTGACCTTGGAGTCACACTGACACCAGACGACTGGGCTACAATATGGTCAAATATCAATTCTTCAGCCCAAAACACTGTCTCCCTGGAGGCAAACTACAATGTTTTGACTTGCTGGGTTCCTCCCAGGATATCCAAATATGTACCTTATTGTCTGTCGCCATGCTTTCGTAACTGTGGGGGCTTGGGCAGTCCCCATCACTTTTGGTGCTCTTGTCCTGTTCGCAGGTTTTGGACAGACATTTTTTCCTTTCTATCAACATTGCTCTTGACACCGCTAGCCTCTCACCCCGTATTAGCTCTATTGCATTGATGAATGGAAACTATTTCAACAGCCCAGTTTAAGTTACTACTTCAGGTAGTAACAGCAGGCAAACAAACTATGGCGAAAGTGTGGAAATCTCAGAATAGAGTGACACAGGCCATGATACACGCCAAAATTGGCAATATTGCAGAGAGGCAATATTGCATGACAGAGTCACAAACTACACTAAAGTTTGGCAGCCATGGATAGACCACTATCTCCCCATTTCACTTTGATGCCTCAGTTTTGCTCCTCAAATGATGACTCTGGGCCCCTTAAGAATGAATCATCCCTAGTGAACCCCTGGGAACTCACCACCCTTTCCCCTCCGACACCCCCTACTCTTCCCTTATTCATTCCTCTTCTCTTTGTTTAAAGACATTTGGACACCTTAGTGAATGAACTTCCCATAGGTACGGGTAACACGTGGATACCTTTACCCAGTTAGTGTGACCATGTACTGTGTGCTCTATGGTTATCAACTTATCCATGTAGAAATTGAAGGCAAGCTCTAGCTGACCATTGTAAGCAACCCTGTCAGTGGTAAATTGTTTGTCTCAACCCTCTAACTGCTGCATCTGCTGGAAACCTTGTACTGTTAAGCTGGTCTTACATGGCTCCAATTTACCCATCCCCTTTTTTGAGGTGGATGTGGGAATTCTCCCTGCTGTGTCATTGTATTCTGACAGTGGAGGAGTCAGCTGGCTTCTCACAGTCAGAATACACTGATCAGCACTGCAGCCTATTGCAAGCCCGTTAATGCAAGCCCATTAATGAGCAGTCGATTAGCATATGCCTGAGCTGTCTACTGATTGACTGTAGATAATTTGCACCCTCTCTCTGCTCATGCAGTGCTTACACTGCACAAGCAGAGCATGCACAGTCTCAGGTGATTTGGGGGGGGGGTGGGGTGTGGAGGAGGTATGTGCAGGCTCTGTTCATGCAGTACAATCACTGTCTGCAGGGTTGTGAGCTGTCTGCAGAGCTTTAAATATAAACAATGCAAGACATCAAAGCTCAAACATCCCCTATGGCAGGTCCGACCTGTGGCAGTTTTCTATGCTGAAAGCTGCTGTTATCTCGTTGTTAATTATGTACAGAACCAGGGCCAATATCTATTTTGCACATCTAATTCTTACACCTTTGTTGTGCTCCCTTTTAAGGCTATATGTTTGCCGGGTAATGTACAATCTTCATCTTGGCCTTGATGTCTTACATTGTTTATATTCAAAGATCTTTGAGCTCATGGCTTCTGCACATGTCTGTTGCTTTTATAAGTTCATCTTAGGCTCTCTCTGCATTCGTTTTCTTGCATTGATATCCCTTGATTCAACCACTCTCTGTCTCTAGTGAGTTTATTATGCAATGCTTCAAAATTGGTCTGCAGTGTTGAGCGAGTTGTTCGGACCAAGCATACGTTTGGCCCGAACCTCGTCTGTTCGCTTGTTTGGTGAACACCCGAATTTTCAGGCCCTGATTGGCTGAAGCAATTCACCTGAGCGCTGGTTAGGGGCAAGGCTTTGCCCAATCAGGACACAGTGAATAGCTGATTGCTAAGAAGGGAGCCAGGATGCTGGCATCCTTAATTTCCCAGTCTTCTATGGATTTTGAGGGGAATCCCTATGCCAAAATTTAGAAATAAATGGAGTGGGGTCCCCCAAAATCCATACAAGACCCTTATCCGAGCATGCAGCCCAGCAGGAAAGGGGGGTAAGTGAGCGCTCCTCCTCCTAAACCATACCAGAGCACATGCCCTCAATATGGGGGAGTGCTTTGGGGCAGCACCTTGTCCCCATGTTGATAGTGACAAGGGCCTCTTCCCCACAACCGTGGGCGGCGGTTGTGGGGTTCTGGGAGCAGAGGGGTTAATGGAATCTGGAAGCCCCTTTAACAAGGGGGTCACCAGTTCCACCCCCCATGTGAATGAGTAGGGGTACATTATACCCCTACTCATTCATCAAAAAAGTGTAAAAAAGAAATAAAAACACACACAGTTTTTGACAATTCTTTATCAAAAATTAAAACGCGTATGATTGTATTGAGCTAGCTCTATGTCATTGTAATTTCTGGATTCATTTGTGATCACATTTTCTCTGTGCCTGAATATATCATCATTGATGTAAGTGTTCTACCTTTTATAATAAATCCATAGTTTATGGTTTTACACCATGTGGCGGCCTTTTCCTTTTAATGAACGGTGGAGTTTAAGGTTTTATCTGGTGACCACATGGTCCACATGGGACCACATGGGCGAGTGACTACATTCCCAATTTTCATGCTTTGACTCTTTGCCGCTGACATAGGGTCCATGCAGTCCGGTAAGAGTATTCAATCTTCTTGGTTGATGGTGGATGCACAGTGTATGGTAATTTCCTCTTGGATGGCAGTCAACCTCTATAGATCATGAGCATATCTCCAACCTTACCTGGAACTATTTTCAGCCCTCAGTGATTCATTTCTACTCACCCTTATGGACTTATTTTTCTGTTTCTTATCCCCAAGGGTTAAAATGAACATTTTCACCTACAGTTTTGATTTAGATTTTCACATGTGGACTTATTAATTGTTTTGCACAGTACACTTTATTTATTGGTTATTCATTTATGCCATTTACATGCACAATCAAGTTTGTATTTGCACCGTCTATAATTCTATTGTTTGCATATTTGCACATTTTTGCTTGTTTACACATACAATATTGATTAGTGCTGCACTTTATTTTGATACATTACCTCTACAATTTGTCTAATTGTAGCGTTAGCTGCTTTGTTTATCCTATTTAGTAGCACAGTAATTCTTTGGAATTTTAATATGGATATGGTATGGATATGCTGATATGGATCAAAGAGTTTTGTATGTTACAAATCAACACTATGAATTCCAACTTTATTATGTTATGATATAACATGTGTACATATATGTATTAATTATTATTAATGAATACTGTTTTTAACTGTATTGTGCTATGATGGAACATTTATAGATATATGAAATAAAAAATGTGAATGTACGCATCGCTTATTTTACCTTTTGCAGCCACGTGCTTTATTCAAAGTCCCAATTCTCTCTCTTTGTTAATCTTAATAGTAGTTACACCCATGCTGGTGAGTGGTGACAGTGTCACACAGAACACTGCCCCTGAACTCATTTAATGTTATCTTATCAGTTTACACAGGTACGTTTAAGGTCATTTCCAGTCAGTTGAGTTTAGAGGCTTTTTTTGGAAGCACGGGCCCCTTCCCAACCCCTGGTCCCCGAAAAAGTAGGTGGGAGTAATATAGAGAGGACTTACAGTGGAACTGGAAGGCCCTTTTATAATAAACAAACCAAACATTCAACCCCTTCTAGCGTAAATCACAAACATTGAATCGTTGAGTAAATCAAGTAAATTAAGTCACCTAGGATTACCTACTGTCAATACTTAATACATCAGCTGGGAAGCTGTCAATTAGTGACACGAGTGTTGTGTTTAAACAAAGGCGAGAGATGGATCTTTGTGCCTGACATGGTTTGCATCGCTGGCTGCCATGGTTGACATGGAATTACATTTGGGAATGTTAATAAAATGTATTGCTGCATGCTTGCATAAGGGTCTAGCTGTAATAGAAGGGAAACACCACAGCTTTTTAAAATAATTGTGTACTGTCACTTTAATTTTTTAACATACATCAATATACAGTATCTCACAAAAGTGAGTACACCGCTCATATTTTTGTAAATATTTTATTACATCTTTTCATTTGACAACACTGAAGAAATTACACTTTGCTACAATGTAAAGCAGTGAGTGTACTGCTTGTATAACAGTGTCAATTTGCTGTCCCCTCAAAATAACTCAACACACAGCCATTATTGCCTAAACCACTGGCAACAAAAGTGAGTACACCCCTAAGTAAAAATTTCCAAATTGGGCCCAATTAGCCATTTTCCCTCCCCGGTGTCATGTGACTCATTAGTGTTACAAGGTCTCATGTGTGAATGGGGAGCAGGTGTGTTAAATTTGGTGTTATCGCTCTCACTCTCTCATACTGGTCACTGGAAGTTCAACATGCCACCTCATGGCAAAGAACTCCCTGAGGATCTGAAAAACAGAATTGTTGCTCTACATAAAGATGGTCTAGGCTATAAGAAGATTGTCAAGACCCTGAAACTGAGCTGCAGCACGGTGGCCAAGACCATACAGCGGTTTAACAGGACAGGTTCCACACAGAACAGGCCTCGCCATGATTGACCAAAGAAGTTGAGTGCACATGCTCAGCGTTATATGCAGAGGTTGTCTTTGGGAAATAGACGTATGAGTGCTGTAAGCATTGCTGCAGAGGTTGAAGGGGTGGGGGGTCACCCTGTCAGTGCTCAGACCATATGCCGCACACTGCATCAAATTGGTCTGCATGGCTGTCTTCCCAGAAGGAAGCCTTTTCTAAAGATGATGCACAAGAAAGCCTGCAAACAGTTTGCTGAAGACAAGCAGATTAAGGACATGGATTACTGGAACCATGTCCTGTGATCTGATGAGACCAAGATACACATATTTGGTTCAGATGGTGTCAAACGTGTGTGGCGGCAACCAGGTGAAGAGTACAAAAACAAGTGTGTCTTGCCTACAGTCAAGCATGGTGGTGGGAGTGTCAAAGTCTGAGGCTGCATGAGTGCTGCCGGCACTGGGGAGCTACAGTTCATTGAGGGAACCATGAATGCCAACATGTAACAAAGAAGCTCAGGGTAAAGGTGATGTAATGGCCAAGCATGTCTCCAGACCTAAACCCTATTGAGCATCTGTGGGGCATCCTCAAATGATGTCGTCATGGAGGAGTGGAAGAGGATTCCAGTGGCAACCTGTGAAGCTATGGTGAACTCCACACTCAAGAGGGTTAAGGCAGTACTGGGAAATAATGGTGGCCACACAGAATATTGACACTTTGGGCTTAATTTGTACATTTTCACTTAGGGGTGTACTCACTTTTGTTGCCAGCGGTTTAGGCATTAATGGCTGTGTGTTGAGTTATTTTGAGGGACAGCAAATTTACACTGTTATACAAGCTGTACACTCACTACTTTACATTGTAGCAAAGTGTCATTTCTTCAGTGTTGTCACATGAAAAGATATAATAAAATATTTACAAAAATGTGAGGGGCGTATTCACTTTTGTGAGATACTGTACATCAATAGAGGTTTCTAGGTTTCTATCAAACACTCATTAAGAATTAAACGACCACAGATGATACAACATTGTTAAATTGGACAGCAGCTGGGGTCTGTTTATAGAACATTAGCTGTACATATGTTTCAAGCACTTGCACAGTCGTCATAAATAATCACAATAATTTCCTTAATAAGTTTATTTTTATAAGTCAGCTCCATCTAGTGGCCATAATGTGGTAATTTCTTAAAATACCTCAATCAGGAAAATATTGCATTATGGCCAGTAGATGGAACTGACAGTCATTGGAAATAAGGATATTAAACAAATTAAAAAGATTATGTGTGATGGCTGTGTGAATGCTTAAACAAACAAATCTTTTATTTGAGAAATAGATTCCTGCGCTCAGGACCCAAAAAAGGAAATACACAATATGACTGCTGCCTTCCAATAAGTTTCCTCCTAAGAGGGAACGCTAAATAGGTAGGGGTTGTGGAAATGGCACTGTCTCTGTGATACAAACTCTACTAATGTTCTGATATACAGATATGCACACCTAAGGGTCTCAAACACCCTATTTCTGTATATACCATAAATTATGTAAAGAGGAATATGTTATAAAAATGCTAGTCTGTAAAAATCCGTAAAAGTCCGTAAATGTCCGTAAAAATGTAAAATGTCTAAATTATGTTAAAACGACTGATTAATAATTCATGAGGAACAGGTAGATGTAAAAACAAAAAAGATTTCAGGAGGAAATGTTTACACTTAAAAAATAAATAAAACAAAATCACAGTAAGGTGCCGTACGTAAATGTCCGTATTGTCCGTAAATGTCCGTAAATAATAAAAAGTGCTAATGTGCCAGAATGTGCAGAACCATAAAATATAAGACTCAAAAACAATAAATACAAATTATATAGTCCCAGTGATGAGCTGATTTATCTGTAGGCATTCATAAGTGTCCAAAGACTTCGTGCTATAGAGAGTGCTAGGTTTTGTCAAGATGTGCTGTTTCACAGGGCAATGTGTATGTAAACACTGGTGAATTCCAACCAATATTGTTCTACTGTGCAATATATGACATTGTTCATTTCGTTAATGTGGTAAACAAAAGACCGATGACATTGCTGTGGGTGTTCCACTTTATATATATAAAGGTGACTTCCGTGCTCTTTCAAGGAATAAGGTGACTTCCACGCGTGCTCTCCCGTATGTGCCCCCACTTACCAGAAATTTCCTACCCCTGCAGGGGTACCCGCTTTGGTAAATGGGGTCTTGGGGTCCTCCTTCTTGGATCCTGGTCAGTCTCCTCTGTTATTTCGTCCTCGATCCCGATGCCTGATCCCAGGGTAGGGGGGAGGTTTCTCCTTCGATGTCCGGCTCAGATAAGGGATATAAGGAAAAAACGGGGATCCTCGATGGTGAAGTACGTTTTAAAATGGGATTTATTGGGGTGTACCACCCAAACTTAAAACTCAGTGTGCCATAACAAAAACAACAAAATCAAATAAAATAAAAAAATATATAAAAATGTCTCTTTCCAAGACAAGAGTGTTGGTAACATGCAGTAGCAGTCACTAGGTTCAAAACAACTCAGCAGGAATCACCTGCTTGAGGAAGGTAGGAGCGCCTTCCTTCCTCCCAGCTGTGCGTTCCACAGTGTTGGATTCCTCAACCGGAAGTGACGCAAGAACGTACGGGCCACGCCTTATGCGTTTCGTCAGAGTGACGTCTTCTGAGGCAGTGGGCATATTGGTTATCCTCAGTCTCTTTATACTTTTGTTTGTGGGCGTGCATCAAGACAGTAGGTGGAGGCTATGATAGGAGATTGATGCTCCGATTGGCCAAATAGTTTGTATTAGCAGCAGGGGGGCAATAGCCACTAGTGGAATGATAAAAATGTATGCCGAATTGAAAACAACGCCGAAAGTGAAAATTAGAAAAACGAGAGGTCAAGGGGAATGGTCATCAGGAAACAAGGACTTACATGTAAACGCAAAAAACACGGGTCAGCATTTAAAAACGAAGGGGATCCCACCTTCCATTATAATTGGCTCCTGTTTTACTCTTGTGGTTTATATTAATAAATACAGCAAACAATATACACATAACAAAGGGAAACTCTGATAAGATACTATATGGAGGGAATCTTTAATAAGTAATTGTTTCTCTCCACAGGACTGAACATTTCTGTTGTGCTTGGAACCACTGATACTATAATGTAGGCTTTATTCCCCCCTTTGCCTCAGTAAATGGTTCAACAGATGCTATTGTTGTGCGCTATACAGGGATCCTCCCTCCGCAACACTAGACTGCATGTAAAAGGCATATATGATACCTGGTGAGTTGAGCCCATCTTGGAGATGGCAAAATAACAAATCTGCAGTGGCGACGCCGGGCCTTGGAGCGACATCCCGACCTCGCTACCCCCCTTGCTAACCCCTTAATGGAGGATTACTTGCCGTTTACAGGCGTGTGCTCGGCTCTGGCCCTGGTGTTGCCGCTGCGGATTTCCTTACAATGGTACAACCTTCTATGTTAAAATGTTTTATTGCAATTGTTTACCTGAGCGGCTGTCCAGTTCCCAGTGACAGTCCACTGCTCCTCATTCGCTCCTTCACAATCCAGACCTTTACACCGGGTTGATCGAGGGCCAGAAAATCCCTTGGTTGGCCACTTCAGCCCTCCCTGGGATTTTCCTGCTCCTAGTTGGAGCACAGTTGTCAGTTACTTCTTTACCTACCACGTGTTTCAGTTACCAAATAGTATTGTTTTCAGTGACCAGTATTAATCTCACTTCCACGACTAGCAACGTAATACGCTAGTCCTCGCTTACCCGCAGCAGTCACTTTCCTCTCCCCATTCCCCCCCTCTCTTTCCACCCCCCTTTTTTTTTTTTTCTTCTTTTCTCTCTCTCCCACGACTTATCTCTAGGGGAGGGGCTAACGACAGTTGATTCCGCTATCACAAGTCTTGTCCCACCCATCAAACCTTATGGCCTCTCTGTGGATCTTGACGCATAACGTCCGAGGCCTGAACGAGCCCGTTAAGCGCAACAAAGCCTTTCGCACCTACGCATCCGCGGAGGCTCACGTGGTTTGCCTTCAGGAAACGCACTTCTCCACCCATTCTACTCCGAAATCTCTCGCGCGCCAATATCCACAAGTTTTCACGGCCTCAACTGCTAAGAAATACAGAGGTGTTCTGGACGCTTCCCACTCCACAGCACCATTCACACTACACACTGAGATAAAAGACCCGGAGGGCAGATTCCTACTCCTATCTGGTCAACTCCTGGACCAGGTAGTTACCATAGTCTCCTACTATGCTCCAAACGCTAACCCACTCCCGTTCCTCTCGCACCTGTTCCAACTTATAGATTCCCACAAACGGGGGACAGTTATTACCTGTGGGGACTCTAACCAAGTCTTATTCCCGCCCTTAGACAAGTCTCCGATACCCCCATCACCCGTACGCCTCTCATATCGGCAACTCTTGGAGTCCCACTCCCTAGTTGACTCCTGGAGAGAACATAACCCAGCCAGACGTCAATACACACATTATTCCCACCCCCATAAGTCCTTTGCACGCATAGATCATATCTTAGTCAGCATAGCGACGGCCGCATTGATCACAAACTCCACCATTCTCCCAAGTACATGGTCTGACCATAGTGCAGTAATCACTTCCCTCTCATCCCTGGTCCCGACTCCTTCTCAAAGGGGTTGGACTATGGATGACAGCCTCCTAGTGCACAGGCAGATTCTTTCAACTGCACTTCAAGAATATATATCCACCAACCAGACCCCTGACATGGACCCCCTTACTATATGGGAAGCCCACAAACCCTATATAAGGGGTGTCTTAATGAGTCAGGCTTCCCATGCTCGGAAAGAATTCAATAAACATTTAAAACAGCTCGATAGGACTTTTCGAGAAGCCACGGAGCAATTCCAGAATGTCCCATCCCAAATTAACAGAGAATTGTTTGAGAAAGCACGACTGGAACTAGACATCAGTCTAACAGAAATAGCAGAGAAAAAGCTTAGTAAAACAAGACATACTCTATACATGCGGGCAAATAAGCCAGACACTTTCCTCGCACTAGCACTCCGTAGAGCAGACTATACACCCAAACCTATAAGGCTGAAGGTGGCTGCCAACTCATACACTAGCAACCCCCTAAATGTCTTCCGTAGCTCTCAGAGCTTTACGGCGACTCCTCCCAGCTCAACCAAACAAACCTTGATTCCATGCTCGCAGATACCCACCTCCCGTCCCTCACCCTTGACCAAACGGCAGCCTTAGACCAACCACTGAAAATTGAAGAAATAATAACTACAATTAAAACCCTGAAACCCTGCAAACGCCCTGGCCCAGGTGGCCTTTCTGCCACATACTACAAAAGATTTTCAGACAAATTGGCCCCACTTCTTGTGACCGCTTTTAACTCCCTCCTCAAGGGCAACCAATTTAGACCTGAGTCCCTCACGGCTTCAATTTCTATGATTCCTAAACCCAATTCTGACGATTCCGCCTGGTCAAATTACAGGCCTATCTCGATACTCAACTTAGATATAAAAATTCTCGCCAAAACACTCGCTACCAGATTACTTCCAATCATAGCCAAACTAATATATAGAGATCAAACAGGATTTATCCCCTCTAGGCAAGCTGGCGACAACATCCGCAGAGCCACACTCTTAGCACATACAGCACGCACGAGACGCATCCCCACATGCTTCCTTTCGCTAGACATACGTAAGGCATTTGACTCTCTCTCCTGGCCTTACTTGCACTCAATTCTGCTTAGGTGGGGTTTTGGCACAAACTTCCTTGCTTGGATTCTATCTCTCTACTTTAATCCGAAAGCCTATGCCACTTACTCTGGTTTTCGCTCTGACCCTTTCCCCATTCACAGAGGAACCCGGCAAGGTTGTCCCCTCTCCCCCCTCCTATTCACTCTGGCGATTGAACCGCTAGCATCCCTAATACGGGATAATCCCAACATTGCTGGCCTAGAGCTCAGAGGCCGCCACCACAAACTCTGTTTGTTTGCCGACGATGTGTTATTATTTATGACCTCACCACTAACATCAGCCCCAAATTTAATGAAATTACTAGCCGACTTTGGCCAGGTCTCTGGACTCCACATTAACCCTCAGAAGTCTAAAGCCTTAAACATCTCTTTGCCACCTAACCTGTACTCCCAACTCAGGGAATCCCTTCCCTTTTCCTGGACTACAAGGCATCTTACCTATCTGGGCATTAAGTTCACCTCTGATCCGGCCGACTTGTATGCCGCCAACTACCCTCACAGGCTTGGTCACCTTACATCTTTAATGTCCAAATGGACATCTCTTCCTCTATCATGGCTTGGAAGAATCACGGTCATTAAAATGTCCATCCTTCCTAAAATCCTATACCTGTTCAGGGTTCTACCGGTCAATGCCCCACTGCACTATCTCAAAATACTACAACGCAAGGCTTCTGCCTTCATCTGGGGTTCCCATAGACCACGCCTACCCCCACGAACCCTCTATACCCCTCGCACAAGAGGAGGACTGAGTGTTCCCAATTTTACCAAATATTACCAAGCAGCTCAGCTGGCTATTCTACCCAAATACCACACCACTAAGGAAGTCCCGATTTGGGTAGCCCTTGAGTCGGTAGATCTCGATCCACTTTCCACCGCAAACCTCCTCTGGTTACCCACAACGCAGCGCCATAACGTCACCAACCCAATCACCAAACACAGTTTGAAGGTCTGGAATAAATTTAAGACACATTTTGGCCTTCAGTCCCCCCATAACCCGCTCCTCTCCTTCATGCATAACCCAGGCTTCTATCCAGCTTGGACGGCCCCAAATTCTTTCTCCTGCTGGACTAGTGCTGGACTCCTGAGGGCACGTCACTTTTACAACTTCGATACTATCAAGCCCTTTCAAGCCCTATGCAAAGTGCACCATCTACCCCCTACTGAATTCTTTCGGTACTTGCAAATAAAGCACTTCTATTCACAATATCCCCCCCCAGGTAGATCTGCCCCATCACTAACGATATTTGAACAGGCTTGCCACTCAGACCCCCACAAAAGAGGTCTTATTTCTGAAATGTACTCTCTACTCTTATCCACCCCTACCACAGGGCCTCCGACATATGTTGAGAAATGGGAGAGGGATCTGCCTTCCTATACCGATGATATAAACTGGAGCCAGATCTGGCAGGCCACCAAATTGGCCTCTCCCAACATTGCTGCCCTAGAGACAAACTACAAAGTTCTCACTAGGTGGTACCTGGTTCCTTCTAGGATTTCTAAGTTCCACCCGAGATACTCCCCAACATGCTTCCGGGGTTGTCCCGAACGGGGTACTCATATGCACATTTGGTGGGATTGCCAGATAGTCTGCACCTTATGGTCAGAGGTCTTCCAATTCCTATCTCATATCTTTGACACACCACTAACGCGGGATCCAGTTGTGGCTCTCTTGAATGGCAAACCTCAAAACCTGACTCAGAGGCACTTTAAGCTGCTGCTCTACATGACAACAGCAGCTAAGCAAGTCATTGCCCAGGCCTGGAAAACCACTACATTATCCATGGTCCCAGTCCACCACCGGATTAACCAAGCTTTTGTGCATGCTAAAACTGAGGCCATTTACCTTGACAAATTACCACAATTCCAAAAGCTCTGGCAACCCTGGATTGACCAAGGACTTCCCAAAAATTTTGATTACACGCTAATCATCAACAATAGGTAGAACTTGGGCATTAACCCTTTAGGCAGATAGACATCACAAGTCTGACACCCCTCCCCTGGAGATACCCCTTCCCCCTCCCCCCTTCTTCTACTCTCCCTCTACTTCACTTCGCTGAGAACTGGATGTACCCGTTACCCTGACCTGATTTTCCACCCATTTTATCACTAATTCTTCCCCCCCCCTCTTTTTTCTCCCCTTTCCTCGCTCTTTCTCTCCTTTCTCCTCTCCCCTCTCCGTCCCTCCTCCGACTATTTTAAAGAAGCTGGTTTGTGGGCTCTGCGAGGCCCTGGTTCCCCTATTTAGGTTGGGCCAACAGTCGGATCCTAATGGGGGAGCCCGCGGTCTCGGGACCTAAATTACCTTCAACGAGCTACCTCTTGTTGGCTTTCGCCACAGACATTTAAAGGTCCACTAGACTACTTAAATCCCCTGAATAATAAAGAAATCAGAAGTTATCCTTTATTAATTCAAACTACTAGGATTAACGTTGTTACACTGTTATAGTTGATTCCCATAACCAGTATGTATACGCTATGCACAGTCGTTGGAGCTTTATTATATCCATACTACCCGTGTTCATGCTACCATTTCAGCACCTATATGATACTGTAACTCCTTTTTTCTCTTATGTACTATTGTTTATTGAAAACTTCAATAAAATCTTGAACCAGAAAAAATGAGTAAAATATATCAATGCACATACATGTCTATCCTTTCAAAACATCATCTCAAAATAAATTTATTATTTAACTCTTGTGCACAAAAAGTCCCCCCAAAAAATATGTAAACAGTCCCAAACTGTGCCCTTAAAGTGTGTCAAGCCGAAAAAAAAACAAAACAAAAAAAAAAAATCACCTGCACTTTAGTTAAATACTCATGTATGTGCACTGATATAGTGACAAAGGACTGAAGAGGACCAGGCAGTGAAATTGAGGTAAGTACAGACCTGTGGATGTAGGGGGTCTTATTGAACCAGGGGGGATAGAGAAAAAAAGATGTTTGCATAATTTAGAAATACACTTTCTGTTAAAGTGGCCCACTCACTAACAGTGTAGCAGCCAGGGCTATGTTTTGTACAATACAGCAGATAGAGCAGGGGTGCCCAACCTTTTGAGGAGCGAGGGCCACATTAGCAACTTGGTAGCCAGTCGCGTGCCACAATGAGTGGAGCGGGTAGATGACTGGTCCATGTCCACTCTGCATAAGCAAAGCAGACATGGACACAGCCCACCCTAATCTAGGGGCCCTCCGATTCGATCCACTTCGACAGATCCCCTTCTGTTTTTTTAAGTGGATCGAATTGGAGATAGGCGGGTATAAACGGGTGTAAATGGACAGAACGGTCCGTTTATATCTGCCACTCTATAGAGGCGAATGGAGGGTCTGGGTTCACCTGAAAAACAGACAGGCAGACCCTGCACCTCAACTGACCTATCTTCCCTTCTTCCTCAGGATTCCTGCAGGTATCGCTGGCTGTTGCTGTCCCCCAGGTGGGTATGGCAGGTGACTGCCACAGGCTGTCCTCCAGGGCAGGTACTGCTGGTGGGTACCACTGGCTGGTACTGCTGGTGGGTGCTGCTGGCTGGTACTGCTGGTGGGTACTGCTGGTGGGTACTGCTGGTGGGTACTGCGCGGCTGGTACTGCTGGTATGTACTGTTGGTGGGTACCACTGTCTGATATTGCTGGTGGGTACTGCTGGCTAGTTTTTTTTGGAGGGTACTGCTGGTGGGCTCTGTTGCTGGGTACTGCTGTTGGGTACTGTTGCTGGGTATTGCTGGTGAGTACTGTTGCTGGGTACTGCTGGTGGGTAACTGCTGCTGGGTACTGCTGGTGGGTACTGTTGTTGGGTACTGCTGGTGGATATTGTTGTCTGGTACTGCTGGTGGGTATTGATGTCTGGTACTGCTGGCTGGTAATGCTGGTGAGTACCGTTGCTGGGTACTGCTGGTTAGTACTGTTGCTGGGTACTGTTGCTGGATACTGCTGGCGGGTACTGTTGCTAAGTACTGTTGCTGGGTATTGCTGGGGAGTACTGTTTAGAGCTGCCACATTTTCTTCAAGCCAAACCCGAACATGCCACGGCATACTGTGATAACAATGGGAGGGGCCTAAAGGAGCATGATTAAATAAAACAAAAGCATTCTTGTACCCATAAAATATGCTTACTTTGCTGTATACAAGCAAGAGTCTCACCGGCATTTATAAACCTCAGCACAATCATTTAAAAAATAAAACTCTTCCATTAATACAGAGGTAAGTGCAGTGGAGACAAGGGGCATTAGTTCACCTTTTCATTTAGTACAGAGGGTATTATGGTATGTGCAGGAAGGGAGTGCAGAATTTACAGCAGTAAATACAAGAGTGTGGAGCGTATGATGGTACGTGTAGGAAAGGAGCACAAAGTGTAAGACATTATGTACAGGAAATAAGTGCAGAGGATAGGTAGTATTTGCAGGAGAGGAGTGCTGAGGGTATGAAAGAGGGCAGTATGTGCAATAGAGGAGTATGGTGTGCTGTATTTACAGGAGAGGAGTGTGGAGGGTATGAGACTGGTCGATATGTACAGGAGAGGAGAGTGGAGGGTATTACAGTGGGCAGTATGTACAGTAGAGGAGTGTGGAGGGTATGACAGTGGGCAGTATGTACAGGAGAGGAGTGCGGAGGGTATGAAAGTGGGCAGTATGTACAGGAGAGGAGTGTGGAGGGTATGAGAGTGGGCAGTTTGTACAGGAGAGGGGTGTGGAGGGTATGACAGTGAGCAGTATGTACAGGAGAGGAGCATGGAGGGTATGACAGTGGGTGGTATGTACAGGAGAGGAGTGTGGGGGATATGACAGTGGGCAGTATGTACAGGAGAGGAGTGTGGGGGGTATGACAGTGAGCAGTATGTACAGGAGAGGAATGTGGG
>BLSH010307272.1:3842686-3860912 GCA_018402905.1 Glandirana rugosa
CCTTTGTATCGGTTCGAGTCCTGTTCACCACATTATCGTTTCATTGTTGTTAGTTCCCGTCGTTGACTTTACATTTCAGTTGCTGCCCTTGATTGTTGTTACTTTGCTATTACACCACTTGTCCTGAGCTTGGCTATGTTTCCTTAATAGGTATTAGTGCCTTGTTCTGGCATGGACATTTTGCTCTTGCCCCCTGGCAATAACCTTTGGCAATGCTTTCTGGTTATGCCATCCTCTGGCATGGGCTCCACCTGTGTGGTTATGACTTATTGGGTGTATAACAAATAACTATTTACCTTGTCAGCTCTGCATTTGCCCAGATCACCTTTGCTAGTGAATGTCTTCTTGATAAGATCAGATAATTAGAGTTGAGCGGACACCTGGATGTTCGGGTTCGGCGGGTTCGGCTGAACTTCACGAAAAAGTTCGGGCTCGGTACCGAAATTGACCCGAACTTGACCCGGACCCGAACCCCATTGAAGTCAATAGGGACCCAAACTTTTCGGCACAAAAATGACTGTAAAAAAGTCCTGGAAAGTGCTAGAGGGCTGCAAAAGGAAGTAAAATGGGGGTAAGAGTAGGACAAATGCCCTACAAAAAAAATGAAGATAGGGAAAATAACTTAAAATCAAATAAAAAAAATAAAAATGGGAAGGGGGGGTGGATGTGGAGTAGGAGCCTAGAGGTTGACTAGGCCGTGACCGTGACAGTGTAGGTGGAAGTGGCGGTGGTTATTAACCACTTCAATACTGGGCACTTAAACCCCCTTCCTTCCCAGACCAATTTTCAGCTTTCAGCGCTGTTGCAGTTTGAATGACAATTGCGCGGTCATGCGACCCATATGAAATTTTTATCATTTTTTTCACACAAATAGAGCTTTCTTTTGGTGGTATTTAATCACCCCTGGGTTTTTTATTTTTTGAGCTATAAATGAAAAAAGACTGAAAATTTTCAAAAACGATGCATTTTTCTGCGTTTCTGTTATAAAATTTTGCAAATAAATAATTTCTCTTCCTAAATTTTGACCAAAAATGATACTGCTACAT
Organism: Glandirana rugosa; assembly: GCA_018402905.1. Lineage (NCBI taxonomy): Eukaryota > Metazoa > Chordata > Amphibia > Anura > Ranidae > Glandirana > Glandirana rugosa. The sequence continues at coordinate 3,843,733 of BLSH010307272.1, forward strand.
TTCTTTGGTAAAAATAACCCAAATCGGGGTTTATTTGGTGTTGGCGGACAGACAGATGTGACGGGGACTGTGACAGATGTGACGGGGACATACAGATGTTTTGGGGACTGTGACAGATGTGATGGGGACATACAGATGTTTTGGAGACTGTGACAGATGTTTTGTGTATGATGACAGATGTGATGGGGGACATACAGATGTTTTGGGGGCTGTTTTATGGGGACACTTATGTGTATGGGGACAGGGGTATCAGTGTGCTTGGTGCACTGTGTGGGGGGCGATCTGTGAGAGCTCTCTGCATGAAATCATCATCATGCAGAGAGCTGTCACATAGCTGCAGATTCCCCCCTTCCCCCCCCTGCACTGAGCTCTCACTGAGCTTGGCGGGGGGAGAACTGTCACAGAGACGTTCATCTCTGTTTACAATGTGACGGCTGTGATTGGACACAGCCGTCACATGATCGGGAGGGCCAATCAGAGCGCCCATATCCCGATCTCTGCTCAGCTGGATCCTGTGAATATAATGATCACAGGATCCAGCCGCAGCGCGCCGTGTGGCCGCGCTGCCAGTACCCGCTCTGCAGGATGTGCATACATACAAAAATTTGGTTAATACAAAAAAAAATGAATAATACATTATTTTCTTTTTGGAAAACAGCAATGTAGACGCACTTTTTATTTTTGTGCAAGAAATGCACCGCTCACACCAACAGCAGGAACCTCTCCCAATAGAACTAGGAGATGATTATAGAACAATAATCTGTCCCTCACAGGAGCAGCAGGAACCTCTCCCTATAGCACTAGGAGATGATTTTAGAACAATAATCTGCCTCTTACAGCACCAGCAGGAACCTCTCCCTATAGAACTAGGAGATGATTATAGAACAATAATCTGTCCCTTACAGCAACAGCAGGAACCTGACCCTATAGAAGTAGGCAATGATTTTAGAACAATAATCTGTCCCTTACAGCAACAGCAGGAACCTGACCCTATAGCAGTAGGCAATGATTTTAGAACAATAATCTGTCCCTTACAGGAGCAGCAGGAACCTCTCTCTATAGAACTAGGAGATGATTATAGAACAACAATCTGTCCCTTACAGCAACAGCAGGGACCTGACCCTATAGCAGTAGGTGATGATTTTAGAACAATAATCTGTCCCTTACAGCAACAGCAGGAACCTCTCTCTATAGAACTAGGAGATGATTATAGAACAACAATCTGTCCCTTACAGCAACAGCAGGGACCTGACCCTATAGCAGTAGGTGATGATTTTAGAACAATAATCTGTCCCTTACAGCAACAGCAGGAACCTGACCCTATAGCAGTAGGCAATGATTTTAGAACAATAATCTGTCCCTTACAGCAACAGCAGGAACCTGACCCTACAGAACTAGGAGATGATTTTAGAACAATAATCTGTCCCTCAAAGCAGTAGACTCTACCTAGTCCAGTATCAGATTGTTCTGTAATGCAGGATGAGATGTTATTAGATCTGCAATCTGTCCCTCAAAGCAGCAGTAGTAGTAATCTCTACCTAGTCCAGAATCAGATCGTTCTGTAATGCAGGATGGGATCTGCAATCTGTCCCTCAAAGCAGTAGTAGTAGTAATCTCTACCTAGTCCAGAATCAGATCGTTCTGTAATGCAGGATGAGATGTTATTATATCTGCAATCTGTCCCTCACAGCGCCGGCAGCTTCCTCTCCCTACACTGGCCTGAGAGCATGTGACATGCAACACTACGTGACTCCAGCTTATACAGAGGCTGGGTCACATGATGCACTGGCCAATCACAGCCATGCCATTAGTAGGCATGTCTGTGGTGGCTTCTAAGGGCAAACCAGTGAAACGCTTGTTGATTGGCTGCCCTGCAGCTATTCAATAGGCAGGATAAAATACCCGAACCCCGAATCAGAACTTTTTTTCAAATGTCCGGGTTCGGGTCCGGGTCGCGGACACCCCAAAGTTTGGTAGGGACCCGAACTTTAGAGTTCGGGTTCGCCCAACTCAACAGATAATCTTAACCTTAAGTTTCTGAGGGCACCCGAGTACCATTGCACATACACTATATTACCAAAATGATTGGGACACCTGCCTTTACACCCACATGAACTTTAATAGCATCCCAGTCTTAGTCCATAGGGTTCAATATTGAGTTGGCACACCCTTTACAGTTGTCCACAAGGTTTAGGAGTGTGTCTATGGGAATGTTTGACCATACCTCTGGAAGCGCATTTGTGAGGTCAAACACTGATGTGGACAAGAAGGCCTGACTCGCAGTCTCCACTCAAATTCATCCCAGAGGTATTCTATCAGGTTGAGGTCAGGACTCTGTGCAGGCCAGTCAAGTTCCTCTACCCCAAACTCACTGGGGGGGTGGGGGGATTATAGTGTGGGGTTGTTTTTCAGGGGTTGGGCTTGGCCCCTTAGTTCCAGTGAAGGGAACTCTTAAGGCATCAGCATACCAAGACATTTTAGACAATTTCATGCTTCCAACTTTGTGGAAACAGTTTGGGGAAGACCCCTTTCTGTTCCAACATGACTAAGCACCAGTGAACAAAGCAAGGTCCAGACCCCAAATGAGTTTGGGGTGAAGGAACTTGACTGGCCTGCACAGAGACCTGACTTCAACCCAATTGGGATGAATTAGAGCAAAGACTGCAAACCAGGGCTTCTTGTCCACATCAGTGCCTAACCTCACAAATGCGCTTCTGCAAGAATAGTCAAACATTCCCTTGAGTACACTACTAAACCTTGTGGACAGCCCTCCCAGAAGAGTTGAAGCTGTTATAGCTGCAAAGGGTGGGCCAACTCAATTTTGAACCCTACGGACTAAGACTGGGATGCCATTAAAGTTCATGAGCGTGTAAAGGCAGGCAACCCAATGCTTTTGGTAATATAGTGTATACAAAACATCCTCTAAAGGTGGATACTGTAAGTAAAGAGAGCCACAGCAGTGGCTATCTGGTCTTAATTATGACACAGCCCTACCTGACGCTCCAGGGAGCAGAGATTTCTGTCACCCTGTGCAGTGGAAGCTCATCAAGGAGTTGAGCTTTGAGTGCTTTGGAGCAGGTAGTCAAAATTGTCAGTAGGTAGGTATACACACGAGCCGATGTTATGTTTTTTATTTGCATACATTCACATTCTATTATATGTGTTGGATAACTTTATTAGTTGGATAACCATCATCTCGGCAACATGTTTTTCTAATACATTTTACTGAGTGACAACATTGTAAATTATGGGAGATAAAGGAGCACATGGCTTCTTGAAGATCATGTATTTATTCTATTGCCTCTACCAGTGTCACCTAAAGAAAACCTTTTTCTCCTTATTCTCATGTCATGCCTTTTCAGATTACTATTCCAACTTCCCAGACAAATTCAATTGGCAACACATAATGCAAAAAATCCATAATGCCCTATTCACAAAACACACATTTCACACCCTATATTTTCAGCTGCATTTTCTAGACGCATTTACAGATCCACATAGTTGTAGGTAAGCAGAACTTTTCCAGCTCTTTTTTATGCATTTTGTTTGGTTAATTTGGCTGTCACGTGAAATGTGATTTAGCTTTTTGTGAATTAACTTTTTAATTGTTTACCTAGATTGTAGTTTCAACAGTTGGAACTCAACTCAGAACCCTAGTGCTGTGAGGTCACAGACAGCGCTAAATACTACCCAGTTGGGCTTGATTGGGTTGAAGTCATTAGCTTGTCCATTAGCAGTAACGTAATTTCATGTTATAGTACTCTTTGTGCATGGACACTGGCAATTAAGATTTGTCAAAAGGATGGTAATAATGTGGTATACACAGGGGCCCAGTTTGGTAGTCAAAACAACCTAAAGACCAGAGAGCACCAACCCGGTATATGTAGTGCCTTGAAAAAGTATTCATACCCCTTGCAATTTTCTACATTTGGTCATGTTACAACCAAAAATTTAAATATATTTTATTGGAATGTTATGTGATATACCAACACAAAGTGGCACATAATTGTGAAGTTGAAGGAAAATGATAAATGGATTTCTAAATTTTTTACAAATAAATATGTGAAAAGTGTGGCACGCTACTAAAATCTAGTGGAACCAATTGCCTTCAGAAGTCACATAATTAGTAGAGTCAACCTGTGTGCAATTGAACCACTTCAGCCCCGGAAGGATTTCACACTTTAGGACCAGAGCACTTTTTGTGATTCGGCACTGCGTCGCTTTAACTGGCAATTGCACGGTCATGCGACGTACCCAAACAAAATTTGCGTCCTTTTTTTCCCACAAATACAGCTTTCTTTTGGTGGTATTTGATCACCTCTGCGTCACTTCTGATCGCCGCTATAAACAAAAGAAGAGCGATCATTTTGCAAAAAAAAACAAATTTCTTACTTTTTGCTAAAATACAAATCCAAAAAATATATATAAAATGTTTTTTTCCATCGGTTTTGGGCGATTTATATTCTTCCTCATATTTTTGGTAAAAAAAAAAAAATCACAATCGGCGTTTATTGATTGGTTTGCGCAAAAGTTGCCACGTTTACGGATGATGAGAATTAATTTCTGGGGTTTTTATTTTTTTTTATTTTTTACTAGAAATGTCGGCGATCTGCGATTTTTAGCAGTACTGCGATATTACAGCGGACATGTCGGACCATTTTGACACTTTTTTGGGACCATTGGCATTTATACAGCGATCAGTGCTATAAAAATGCACTGATAACTGTGTAAATGCCATTGGCAGTGAAGGGGTTAACCTGCAGGGGGCGCTCTAAGGGTTAACTGTGTTCCCTGGGCGTGTTCTAACTGTATGGGGGCTGCCCTGGCTGGGGAAAGGGGATGATCACGGCTTCCATATACAGGAAGCCTGTGATCATCGCCCTTCCCCCTCTAACAGAACGGAGATCCGTGTTTACATACACGGACCTCCGTTCTTTCACTGGGGGGGGGGGGGGCATTGCGGGTAGCCGGCGGCGATCGAGTCCGCCCTACCTGCTCCCTGGCCCCCCCGAACACAGTGAGCGTGCGAGCGTGCCTCCGGCAGCGTGCGCGTGCTCACAGTGAGTGATATCGCAGCTGCCGTCAGATGACATTGGTTTGCGATATCGGGCCACTTTGCCACCATCAGACGCCGGTCGGCGGTTGGCAAGTGGTTAATATCAGTATAAATACAGTTGTTCTGTGAAGCCCTCAGAGGTTTGTTAGAGAACCTTTGTGAACAAACATCATCATGAAGGCCAAACACCTGACAGGTCAGAGCTAAAGTTTTGAAGAAGTTTAAAGCAGGGTTAGGTTATAAAAAATATCCCAAGCTTTGAACATCTCATGGAGCACTGTTCAATCCATCATCCAAAAATGGAAAGAGTATGGCACAACTGCAAACCTACCAAGACATGGCCATCCACCTAAACTGACAGGTCAGGCAAGGAGAGCATTAATCAGAGAAGCAGCCAAGAGGCCCATGGTAATTCTGGAGGAGCTGCAGAGATCCACAGCTCCGGTGGGAGAATCTGGTCACAAGACAACTATTAGTCATGCACTTCACAAATCTGGCCTTTATGGAAGAGTGGCAAAAAGAAAGTCATTGTTGAAAGAAAGCCATAAGAAGTCCCATTTGCAGTTTGCGAGACACCATGCGGGGGGCACAGCAAACATGTGGAAGAAGGTGCTCTGGTCAGATGAGACCAAAATTTGACTTTTTGGCCTAAAAGCAAAACGCTATGTGTGGCGGAAAACTAACACTGCTCATCACCCTGAACACACCCATTCCCACTGTGAAACATGGTGGAGGCAGCATCATGTTGTGGGGATGCTTTTCTTCAGCTGGGACAGGGAAGCTGGTCATAATTGATGGAAAGATGGATAGAGCCAAACACAGGGCAATCTTAGAAGAAAACATGTTAGAGTCTGCAAAAGACTTGAGACTGGGGCAGAGGGTCACCTTTCAGCAGGACAATAACCCTAAACATACAGCCAGAGCTACAATGGAATGGTTTAGATCAAAGCATATTCATGTGTTAGAATGGCCCATTCAAAGTCCAGACCTAAATCCAATTTAGAATCTGTGGCAGGACTTGAAAATTGCTGTTCAGTTTGTTACACCCCCCTTTGTTTATCCATATGGCTTGTTTAATTATGTGCCATTTGATCTATACATCGGCCATGTCAATGAGTGGATGCCAGCAAGTTTATGTCTTGCTACTTGGTCTCCCCTTAGCCTGAATGCTCCTGATGTATACACAAGAGATCTGTACTGTCAGATATGGAGATCGAAGCCCTAAAGGAAGTGGTGTATACCATGAAAAATGTAGGCAAGCTCCACACTATGTCTGATGACCCTCTCTGTACAGATTTTACATGGCTGGACTTTATGTTGTCCAAGAATTTATCTCTCATTTTAATATGTTTTTCTATGAATAAATAATATATCTTTCTTTATTTTGATATTTTTGTGTACTTTTATATATATCCAGAGACCTCTGTCAAATGCCCAAGTCACTTGCACCTTTACTTTCCCTATGCATGTCACTTTTTGCACTCGCCTGCTATGGGGGTTATTTACTAAAATCAGAGAATTCAACATTTAGTGCCGCTGTGCATAGAAACCAATCAACTTGCTGGTTTTATTGCCAAAGCTTAATAGAACAAGCTGCAGTTAGAAGCTGATTGGCTACCATGCACAGCTGCACTAAATTTTGAGTGCACCAGCTTTAGTAAATCTCCCACTATGTGTCTAAATAACAGAACCATTGGCCTACATAGATGAATAATGCCTGTAATTTCTGCAGCCAAGTGCCTAAAAGCCCAGAAAGTTTAGAGTGAAAATCTGTGACTGCAAGATGCAGTACACTACTTGGGAAATGAGCCCCAAAGCAACAAAAGTACTGCTTTAAATGAGCTATGGAAAAAATGATAACTGGACAGAAAAAAAATGGTTCTTTTCTTTTACCATCTTCACCCTGACCTAAAGCAAATGTATAGAAAATCCAACATACTCCCTAGATAGCTGACAATTGTAGCAATATATCAGGTGATCAATAAGTATTTATACTCAGATGGAAGTATATACCCCTGTTTTAAGAATCTCATATTCCTTTATTAAGCCCCACAGAAGAAAGGTAGTTTGTCCTAAATAATAGCATTTTCTTTGTAAATAATCCCAGTCTGAATTCAACAATACATTACAATATATTACTGTACTTGGTTACAAAATCCAATATATTTCATTAAATAGGATGGTATCTTAAAGAGCATTTGTATTCTCATTGAAACAACTATTTCTTTTCCTGAAAACAAGCTCTTCATTATAAATGTTTTTTTTAAAAAACAGGAGGTTTATAGAACGTAATTTTTCTTAAGAGATATTGCCTTATCTAAGTCCCAAGGAGTTTATTTCAAGCTATCAGCCACAAGCAGCTTCTTTAGTATCTATGACCATTAAACAAATGAACACACAACTTCAACAGGTCAATTAGTGATTAGGCTAGGGGATTTGTTCAGCCGCAGTTATTCTAGTTTGGTTTTAATTCACAGCACTTATTATGGATATATATTTTTTAATTTTACAACTTTTTTTATTTCTTATTTAATTTTACTTTGCGATACCAGGATCTGCAACTCTACTGCAAAGTACAACTTAAAAGATAATACCATTTAATATTTCAAGCAAGGGTTGCCCACCTTTGGTGCCAAGACCTGATGGTTGGATGTCACATGCTATTCTTGCCAACGCTAAAATAGTGTTCCATTACAAGCAGAAGTTAGTCCCATTTGCTGACTGCTGTGTCCTCTTTATTGTATCTCCAGGTAAAAAGCTTGTTTCAAAAGGCCGGCGCAAGGCCTCACAAACATGGTGGCGAGTCACATGCACAGAGTCGCTACGGAGCTCCGGCCGGCACCCCGAATGGAGGATCCACCTCCCACGCCATCCAGCAGGTAGGAAACCCAGACAGCGGGGAATCCTCAGGGGGGTCCTCTCCTTCCACAAGGAACCCGGTGAAAGCAAAACTGCGCAGGGAATCCCCGCACGAACAGCACACAGAGGCAGCCATGGAGCTAGGCCCGAACCTGACCACCTCGGCGGGTGCGTCACCCCCTGCTACTGCTACCAACCCCATAGCAGCATTCCCCACTCAAGGGCAGCCAATCTTGGATATTATGCTCAACAGTATGCTGCTATCCCTCAGATCATCCTTGTACTCAGACACGCTGGAGCGCATGAAACCATTCAAAACAGACCTACACAATGCAGAGGGAAGGATTTCAACCATAGAATCCTCTGGAAGAATACACCAAATCCTTCAACTCCTTAGTGGATGCACATACAGCACAAAACAATGATATAGAGTGTCTTAAAGATAAAATGGCAGACCTTGAAGACCGCAGCAGATGGAATCATTTAAAGATCAAAGGAATCCCTGAATCCGTACACGCCGACCACCTACAACAATATGTCAAATCCCTCTTCTCGCTCTTAGTACCATATCTCTACTACAGAGCTCTCCATTGACAGGATTCATAGACCGTCTAAACCCTCATTCATTGCTTCGGACTTGCCCAGAGACACATTAATGAGAATCCATTTTTACTAATCCAAAGAAGTAATCATGTCAGCCTTTAGGCAATGAAACAATCTCCCAGAGGAATGCAAAGGCCTCCAACTACTGCCCGACCTGTCAAGACACACTCTGCAGAAACGCAGGAACTTGGCCACAATAACCAAAGCTTTGAGGAGCCACAATATTCCCAATAAGTGGAAATATCCAGCACACCTATTCGTCATGTACAACGGCTCAACAACTCAGATCTTATCGTTGGGAAGAGGCATACAGCTCCTACAGCAATAGGGAATTCTCCCCCCTTCAACACAAACAACCTCCACCACGGCTCCTATGACAATTCAAGAAGAGTGGCATGTGGTGTCTCGGAAACGTTCTGCAAAGAAAAAGATCACAAGCAGATGAACCCAACCACCATAACAATCGACATCACACCACTAGTCCCAGGCCTCAGGATGAAGTAGCATCCACATAGCCCTGCAATATAAGCGGATGGTTACACCCGACACGGATCACATTTATGATCCTCTTTTTATGTTTATCCCATATGTTACCCAAGTTCCTTTCAGTTCTCAAACTCTTCCCTTTCACGTTATTTACTGCTGGTACAGGAATCCAATCCCAGAATGGTACGCTCAATGCTGACTATACCACAACAACACTACCTTTTTTTTGAACAGACAATATTCCTCGTCTCTTGGAAGTAACGCAACCACCAATACAAACCCCACTGACACAAGACGTCTCTCAAATGCCTATCCATAAATGCTAATGGACGTAACCATCCAGCAAAGAGATTTTCACTGTGGAAAGAAGCCTCAGGAAGCAAAGCAGATATCCTAACAGTCCAAGAAAACCATTTCTCAACACAACACCCTCCCAGACTTGAGCATAGAGACTATCCAAACATTTTTAATGCCAATGCATCTGAGAAGAAGAGGGGAGTCCTATTGGCAATCAGGAACTCGTTTTATATTCGTTTTATATGCAGACTCTTCAAAAGAATCACATCAGTTAAGTATGGTAATTTAGTTATATGTGGTGATTTCAATGCTACAGTTGACCCAGGGCTGGACACTACTTCCTCGGCCAAGGCCCAACTGCCTTCGCTCATAACCTTATTTAATGAAGAACAAGTATACGATGTCTGGAGGTGTCAACACTCTACGGAAAGAGATTTCACCTTCTACTCCTCCAGACATCGTACTTACCCACGTATTGATCTATTTGTGGTAGATTTGAGGCTGCTTCATGGGTCCTCCTCCATCAAAGACATCAAGTGGTCAGACCATGCAGCGGTTGAACTGGTGGTGGAGGAGCAGGACCCTCTGGACCAAGCCCCAGTCTGGAGATGCAATGTCAAAAATCTTCAACACCCACAATGCACCTGACATATTTCTCAACAGCTCAGGGAATAATAATAATAATAAATACCGACTCGGTATTGGACCCTTGGACTTTGTGGAATGTGCACAAGGCCTTTATGAGAGGAGTGTGCATTCAACAAAACTCAAGACTCAAAAAACAATATAACGCCAAACTAACAAAGGTACTAACTGAAATCCACAACTTCGAAACCCAAAATAAAATAAAAAAACACTACAGTAGTCACAGAATCCCTACACAAACTAAGACATGAACTTAAATCCCTCATGTCCGAGCAATATGATAAACATTTTAAAAGGCTCAAACTCAACCACTACGCCCAATCCAATAAAACAGGCAAATACCTAGGAAAAAAATTAAAACAAAGCAAGCAAAATCCAGAATATCACATCTAATTCACCCTACTAATAAACACAAAATAGCACATCCACAAGAAATAGCAGATGCATTTGCTGACTATTACAGGACCCTATATAACCTACAAGTGGACCAATCTACCCACCAACCCTCTGAACCAGAAATTTTAGAATTCCTAAATAAGATCAAAGTGGCCACTCTTTCCCAATCCCAATTAAATATACTCAATGCTCCCATAACTGAAGCGGAAATACCTCAGATTATAACATCCCTCCCAAATGGAAAGTCACCAGGCCCAGACGGGCTCCCCAATGAATTTTACAAATTTTTTAAGCAAGATCTTGCTCCTCACCTGGTGCAGGTCTTCACTAAGGCTACAGAAGAGACATCCCTTCCACGAGAGATGCTAAAGGCATATGTAGTTACCCTACCAAAACCAGGGAAAGACCCCACAACACCAGCTAACTTTCGGCCTATATCCTTATTGAACTCAGACGTGAAAATCCTAGCAAAATTAGTGGCTAAAAGAATTATGAGAGTACTACCACAACTAATACAGAAAGACCAAACGGGGTTCGTCACCGGACGTCAAACATCTGATGCAACCAGAAGCGTTATTAATATAATACACCCTACAGAGAAAACACAAACGCCTTCTCTGCTCCTTGTGTTGGATGCAGAGAAGGCATTTGACAGAGTGCAATGGTACTACATGTCCAAGGTGTTACAAAAATTTGGCTTCTCAAGTAATATCCTATCAACCATTCTAGCTCTCTACTCTTGCCCATCAGCACAGGTCTACACCTCAAATGTGCTATCCCAACAGTTTGACATCACTAACGGAACCTGCCAAGGGTGCCCCCTCTTTCCTATCATCTTCAACTTAATACTAGAACTGCTGGCAGAGGCCATATGCTCTAACCCTTGCATAACAGGCTTCTCCTTCCAGGGCCCCCAGCAAAAAATAAATCTGTTCGCAGATAACATTATACTACTAAGGACAAACCCAAGTCAATCCCTACAAACAGCATATCACACACTACAACAATTTAGTAATATATCGTACTATAAAATAAATACCTCCAAATTCTTAATTCTCAACTTAGGGATTCCCCCACCAATAGTCGACAGCTTAAAGTCCCAATTTCCGTTCACCTGGAATACCGAAGGTATAAAATACCTGGGCATCAACCTGACAAAAGATACAGCCAACCTAATCCCTTCCAACATCAACCCACTTACGGCAAAAATATCCAAAGAGCTTGAATGCATGTCCAAATGTGAACTCACTTGGACAGGACGATTAGCAGCATTTAAGATGAACATCCTACCCCACATTTTATACATGTTCAGAGCCCTGCCAATCCCATTCCCAACCAAACAACTGAAAACCCTCAAAAGCAAACCCAACAAATTTATCTGGCAGAGCAAAAAAGCGAGATGCGCAGGAACTACACTAATTAAGCACAGACTAATGGGGGGGGGAGCGGGGTTACTGGATCTAATAGATTACTACTGGGCGGTACCCTTAGACCAAATGAAGCACTGGTTTCCAAAGAAAGAGACACCATTCTGGGTGGATATAGAAAAAAAACCTGGTGACTACTCAAGACCTCCACATCCTACTACTGAGGGATCGGTGGTTACCATGGGACCTCACCCAATTCACTCTTCCTATACAAGCCTCACTAAAGGCTTGGAGACATATCTCCACACAACACGACCCACAAGAATCAACAATTGCTACTCCAATACCCCTAAAGATGTTAGAAACCCTAATACCTATGTTAAACACCAAACCCCTAGAAAAATACAGCATGAACCCTATTCAACAACTCTATGATAATTATAAGCTCAAAACAAGAACGCAAATAATGGAAGAGTTCCATATACCTCAGCAACATACATACAACTATACTACATGTTTATAACAATAACAATTATTGTTATCTGTAATCTGTAAAGCTCATGCAGAATATAGTAAAACTTAAAGCCCAATTCTGGGAAAAGTAAATGTCCTCCCTTGCAGTGGGACTGTGCCCACAAAGCAAGGGTTACATGATTGTTTAGTCTAGTGGATGGTGAAAGCAGTTTTACTTACCTGCCTATCTTATCTTTGCTTCCCCAGCAAACGGTGATCCCCTATGCAGTGGACTGGACTTTTCCTCAGTGTCCTCATGTCCATTGTAAGGGAATGGTCCTTGTATCAGCCTTGAAGATGTCAGGGGCATCTGACCACCGGAGTGCAGAGGAGATGAGGCTGCAGGGACCCATATTGCAGGGTGGAGTAGTCTGCAGGACTGGAGGATCATATAAGAAAAACTGCTTTACTCTGTCCCCTAGACTTGAAAGAACAGTTAAAAATTGAAATGCGGGTGCAGCCCCACTGCATGGGAGGACTTTAACATTTCCTAGAGTTCAGCTTAAAAATGTGGACTTCTGTGTCCTTTTTAAAGTGGAAGTCACTTCCGGTGCCGTATGGAGTAGCTGTCTCAAAGCAGAGCTCCCGCCGAGTGTCTCCTAATCCGCTTACAAAACCGGCCCAGACGCCCAAATTCACTCCCAACACCACCACTGCCCCCCCCACTCCAGCATGGACTGCTATTTTGAAAAAGCGGTTCCATGGCCGCAACTACCACACCGGCCGGAAATCGAGGCCCCAGCTTTGGTCTACTCGTCCGCGGCTCTGGCCAGCCCCTCCGCCGCTTCGGCAGCTCGCCTGCGGCCCGGTCCGACTCAACACCCAACACACCTGACACAGCAATACCGGGGGACACAAGGATGGAGGTAGGACATTCCCCACTTGCCACCCCCCAACCTAGGGGGGACAGTGACACCGAATTTCACACACGGTGGCGGCGCTCCTCACTCCAACCATTGAGGCCATGGTGGAGAATGCAATCCACGCCAATATGGCCAAAATACATAAAAATTAAAAATAACACTCAGCCAGACTGGATGAAGCTGAGCAACGGATATTGAATCTGGAGGGTGAGCTCTACCAACTGCAAGGTACGCAGCAATCGCAGGGCATAACTAATCAATTTATCATTCAAAATTCGAGGACCTGGAAAATCGCTCGAGACGCAACAATTGTCGCTTTGTCAAGGCCCTCTGCCTTGCAGCACCTGCGATAGTTGAAAGAGCCCACCGCCTGGGTCCATACAAGGCAGAACAAACCTCCCCAGTACCATCATAGCCTGATACTTGAACTATGCTGACAAAACCAACATTCTTCAAAAATTCCTTCACTCAAGAACAATTCAGATAGATGGCATCAAAATATTAATTTTTGCTGATTATTCTATCGAAGTATCCAAGAAGAGGAAGGCATTTCAAACCGTCTGCCCACAGCTATTGCAGCGCCAAATAAAATTTACTCTGGCTTCTCCAGCGGTACTTCACTTAAAAGCTCCAAATTGGGACCAACTCATGTTCCACGGCCCCTCAGATGCAGAATTGTACCTACGCTCACTCCGTGCTCCTACGCACTCAAACCAACCAAACACATCTTCCACAGCAACTCCTCGACTGGACCAAAGGAGCCCAAGAAAAGACTCTCCTACGCGTCTAAAGTACTGAAACTCATCACATCTGCTCACCCAGCGTTGACTGCCTTCACCTCAACCAAGCTCTGCGACAGAAGGGCCTGTACCTCTTGTGGGTAACCATGTTGCTTGTGCTCCCATATTTTCAAGGATCACAGGCTTTAACAAAACTTAATGTTTCAACTCTATAGTTCTCCCTTTTTGCCTGGGGATCCAATCTACAATCCTCTCTATACTTTTACTCTTATACTTGTTGTGGGTCTAGGCCTGCTGCCGTCTCACTTCCAGCATGTTTTACCTGTCCGAGTAGTCCTATTCCTCACCTCGGTGTACCAGAAGCTGCAAGTTCTCATTGATAACCCGAGAGGGCCTCACTGAGGTCAATCACTAATTTGAGACACTCTCAAGGGAGACTACGTACGCAGTTTACTTATACGGGAATAAGAGAAGTTCTCAGTTAGCTCAGTTGTATGCTTTCCTACAGCCACACTTACGGCATACCATTTTTCCTCCCAATCCATTATCAGTTTACTTCATACACTATTCTTCAACCACATATGTCATGCCAATGTCTCCCTTACATCAAATAGGCATTAATACCCATTCTCAGCTTTTTAAAACTCTTAATTCCAATCCCGTTTATGAACATCATCTCTTGGAACGTGAAAGGGCTCAGGTCCCCTTTTAAAAGACTTAAAATCCTACGCCATCTTAAACAGCTCAAAACAGATATTGCTTTCTTACAGGAAACTCACCTCTCCTCCCATGACTTTAATCGCATGCAAAAGCTCTGGGTAGGTACAGTAATAGGCTCTGAGGCCACCGGTCGCAAGGCTGGCATCCTCATACTATTCCACAAAAACCTTCCCTGCAAAATACTTTCCATAGACTCCGATCACGTAGGCAGACTAGTCACCGCACATATACAATACGCAAATAACGATTACTTAATATCTAATGTATATGCCCCCAACAGTCCAGGCAAACAATTCTATGGAGACCTTTCAGTATCCCTGCTAAAACACCCTCATCTTCCCCATATCATAGGGGGAGATTTCAATGACATACTTCATCCTCTGGAGGACAGATCTTCCACTAAGTGGGACAATCCCACACAATCGGCTCCTGCGCCCACTCACTTTGCCTCCACAATGAGCTCTCTGAACCTCATGGACATTTGGAGACTCCAACACCCTGTAGACAAAGAGTTCACTTTCTTCTCTTACCCCCATAATACCCTTACGAGGATAGACTATATTTTCTACACGGACTCCCTATTGCCCAAGGTCATGGAAGCCGAAATTCACAACATTGCCATATCAGACCACGCTCCAGTCTCCATTTCCCTTCACCTCTCCGACCAAAGACAATCTCCCAACATTTGCTTCTTTTCTCCACAACAACGGGGACTTAAAAAAATATATTGATCAGGCATGGCAGGAATTCAACCAACACAACTCCCCCCACAGACAACCCAAACCTGTTTTTGGGAAGCCAGTAAGGCATATCTGCGGGGGCGAATGATCTCCTACACTGCCTCTTACAAAAAACACACGCTTTCCCAATATAAAACAATGAGTGATAACCCAGCAGGCCTTATTTAACCAAAATACACAAGACAACAAGACCAAATGGCAGTTAACCAAAGAAATCTTTCTATTCCTGGTCAGACAAGATAGAGCAAATACAAAGAGCTCACGTAGAGGCTTCTCTTCACAAATTCGGCAACAAGGCAGGTAAATTACTAACCAGACTCTTTAGGGGCCCTCACAAACCTACCCACATAACATCCCTCCATGACTCCGCAGGAATACTCAAGTCCAAACCAAAGGAAATTAGTCAGATAATGCTAGATTTTTATGCCTCACTGTATGCCCCAGACCCCATAAATAGGGAAGCGGCTCAGGCATTTTTGGACCATGATCATGTATCTAAAATCTCACCCTCACAGCTTGAATTTCTAAACTCTGCCATTACCACACAGAAAATAAAGAAGGTCATTCAACATTTAGCCCCCTCCAAAGCCCCTGGCCCTGATGGTCTTACAGGGGATTTCTACAAATTACTACAGTATAAGCTTATGCCCCCCTTACAGGCTGTATACTCCAAACTATGGGAAGGTAACTCCTACCCCCAAACGGGAAACCAATCAATTTGTAAATTACTAGAAAAAAAAGGAAAGGGCCCCTCCAATCCTGGTTCCTATAGACCTATATTATTACTAAACATAGACGTTAAAATACTATCAAAAATTATAGCCACTAGGCTATCCACCATTATTCCACACTTAATAGATCCTGCGCAATCAGGCTTTGTCAAGGGCAGAACAGCGACCCTTAACATGAGGAAAGTAATGGCAGTACTCGAGAAAGCGAAACACGACACGGGGGGACCATGCTGTCATCACAGTTGACGCAGAAAAAGCCTTTGATAACGTTAGCTTTGAATGGTTACACATGGTTTTGTCGAGCATGGGTTTCGAGGTCCCTTTCACACACCTGATCGAGACCATGTACTCGGCTGCTGTGGCCAGGCTGGTGGTGGAGGGTCTTTGTTCCTCCTCCTGAACCGTATCAAAGCACCTTGTTCCCATGTTGATGGGGACAAGAGCCTCTTCCCCACAAGCCTGGCCAGTGCTTGTGGAGGTCTGTGGATGGGGGGGGCTTATCGGAATCTGGAAGCCCCCTTTAATAAGGGGGCCTCCAGATCCTGCCCCCCCCATGTGAATAGATATGGGGTACATTGTATCCCTACCCATTCACCAAAAAAGGAGTGTAGTGGTACAAAAAACAAGAGGCAGTTTTTGACAAGTCCTTTATTGTGTAAAATAGCTCTTCTTCTTTCTTTCTTCGGTCTTCCTCCATTTTCTCCTGCCCCGGTCCTTCTTCTGCTACTTCTGTCAGTCTTCTTCCTTCCTCTCTTCGTCTTCAATCTTCATCTTCTTCTTCTTTCACCGCCGCCGCTCTCCCCGCTGCTGCCGCTCGGCCCCTGCACGTCTCTCAGAATGGGCGGTCTTCATAATGACACTTCTTTTATAAGAAGGGGCAGGGCCACCCAGTGATGTAAATGGGTGACCGGCCCCCTCTGACAGTGCATGACATCATAAGGGGGCGGGTTCACTCGGTTACGTCACTGGGTGTCCCCGCCCCTTCTTATAAAAGAAGTGTCATTATGAAGACCGCCTATTCTGGGAGACATGCAGGGGCCGGGCTGCAGCAGCGGGGAGAGCGGTGGCGATGAAAGAAGAAGGAAGAAGAAGATGAAGATTGAAGATGAACAGAGGAAGGAAGAAGGCTAAAAGAAGAAGCAGAAGACCAGAAGAAGGACCGGG
>BLSH010307272.1:3866280-3880024 GCA_018402905.1 Glandirana rugosa
GGGGGGGAAAAAAATCTAATGATATCGAATCACAAGTCCACATTAACGAAAGATAAAAGTCTGTCTTACATTTTTTATATAGGTTTAAAGAGAACTAACGATAAGTAACCCTCAGAGGTACGAACCCTGGAGTGGGTTGGTCGAAGAAGGAATGATACAATTTCTTTGGAACAGTGGTCTGGACGTGAGACATATCTCAATGTAGGTTCCTACATTGCTGCGGTACACTCACTGCGACACAGTAGTGTGGGTTACGTTCGACGAACTAACGTGTACGAGTTACCTGAGGAACTTAAAACGCCGTAGGTAGAACCTAATCCGTACACCTTAGTCACGGATTACCCTTGTCTAGCCTGGTCACAGATTACGACGATGAGATACAAACTAGGGTCGACCTTAGAGACGGAGAGCAACTGGTAATCGTGGCCAATGAATAGCAATCAAGAGAAATTTGGATATATTTTTTACATTCTGTCTGAAAATAGAAAGCAATTACACCTGAACACTAAGCTATAGTAATCTAAAAAAAGGGGGGGGGGCAAAGCTGCCCCTCTGTTCAATTATATATAGTATATCAGTAAAATCTCAGTACTGAAAATCAGAATTACCTTTCTAAACTGCTTGGAGAGCTGATGCACGGTATTGAAGAAAGACATTTGTTTTACGTGTACAATCAGGCTTAAATAGAAGAAAAAATATACAGCTTTAGATTATTATGTCAAAGACTGAAATGAGCACTGTGTTCCTGTTTATAGATCTGAAGCTGAATGTAAATCAATTGGATTTATTAAACAAAGGGAAATTATTCCATCCTCCACCTTACCTACTATAAATTGCCCCCATTTGCACTAAACCATTTAGAACAAAAGGTTTCCAAAGAGATATTGCTGTGTTTTTAATAGTTTATAAGGAGTTTTCTTCTAAAATGATTTCACAGATTAATGAGAATCATTTACTTATACATTACAAAAGTATATTAATTTCCGTTTTCTGTACATTATTTTGCCACTGCATTTTGCTTTATATTATTAATACTGTAGAGTATGCAAGACTATAAATAAAGCAGGATAAAAAAAATCACCCCAGAGATTTGGATTTGTTAGGGTTTTATCCTAGTATAAACAGTATAGGTTCCACCCACCAATATGGTGCAGGTCCTGTCCAGCATTCCCTATCCCATACATTTAGTGAATAAGGACTCACAAGCTATTATGCTGTTTAAAACGGACACTGCACAACCACTTGAAGACCAAAGACACACATGTACTCCTCCTGGTTGCTGCCACACATGCTTGACATCATCTGAACCAAATAAGTTTATCTTGGTCTCATCAGACCACAGGACATAGTTCCCCTAATCCATGTCCATAGTCTGCTTGTCTTCAGCAAACTGTTTGCAGGCTTACTTATGCATCATCTTTAGAAGAGGCTGACGACAGCCATGCAGGCCAATTTGACGCAGTGTGTGGTGTATGGTCTGAGCACTGAAAGGCTGACAGCCCCACCCCTTGAACCTCTGCAGCAATGCTGGCAGCACTCATATGTCTATTTCCCAAAGACTTTTGGATATGACACTGAGCACGTGCTCTCAACTTCTTTGGTCGGCCATGGCGGTGGTTCTAAAGGCAGATTTTTTTTTTACCTGCATTCTATGCATCAAGGTAAAAAACATTCTGGGTGCAGCTCCTCCCCAGCTCCCCTTTACTTACCTGAGCCCCATCTCGATCCAGCAATGTGTATGAGAGCAGCCACTCTCCAGGGTCTCTCTCACCTCATTGGCTCACACAGCAGTGGAAGCCATTGGCTGCTGCCGCTGTCAATCACAATCAGTGAGCCAATGTGGAGTGGAGTGGGGGGGGGGGTGAGTTCCGCTCTGTGTGTGAATGGACAATGTCCATTCACAGGAGCATGGCTCAAGAGACTTGCTATTGGGGGCACTCAGAAGGGGGTAGGAGCCAAGACTGCGGACAGGGAACCCAAAAAGGTAAGTATAACATGTTTGTTAAAAAAATAACCTTTACAATAACTTTAATCACTATAAGAAATTACATTTTAATTGGCAGAGAACTATAGATCCTTGAAAAACTCTCAAAGGACATAAAGAGAGACATTATTATGTATTTTCACATTACTCGAACAGCTTCCACATTTTATACTGGCTCCAAACTGAAATTTCCAGATATCACCAACTGTACGGCCTAAATGTGAAATCTGGTATTGTAGCATATCCGGTAAAAATACTGTATGACTGACGATACATGGGTCCTGTTGTATAAAAAGCCATTTTGAGAGTGCAATCACAGGACTGGACAGCAGGGACATCTTTATTTTTCTTGTAAATCCTTTTTTATATTTCTCCAGTTCTCTAATATTTGCATTAAAATATGGAAAGGTAGCAATTCCTCACAAAATCTTGTAACTGCCCTTCTATAAAAAAAACTCACAAGGGCCTATATGAGGTTTAAATTACCTCTAAAACTCAGTTCTTCAAGAAAAATGTAATAATAAACGGATTAAAACAATAAAAGCTTAATAAGCTCTCTTTGATAAGCAGCCCCTTGAGTACTTTGCAATATCCTTTACTTTCACCCATGCAAATAATTTACTAAGAACTGTTCAGAACTAAGGCACTTAATGTCAAGATAAAACAAACAAATTAAATTCCACAGCATACAATATATCTAAAACAGTGATTGTACGAGACAGCAATAATGTTTATTGGAGTCGGCAACTGACAACACTCCCATACCTCTTGATATGTACACATAGGGTTTAATCTTAATTATGAGAAAGAACCAAAGATGAGATGTCTCGTTCTTTGAAAAAACCCAAAGCACTTCCTTGAGAGTACTTCTCCATTCTGACCAGCTAATAACTTAGATAAATTGTCAGCATCTAGAATAGCTAAGTAGTTGTGCAGTTTTGCCATTTTAAAGTTGTTAATTATAGGCATATATCATATACAATATTATCACTCTGGCTTTAGAGGCACCTAGGTTGAATTTCTTGTAATTATTTTATTTTGGTCTGAAACTGTCATTCCCAGAAAATAAAATAAAGCTGTGTATAAGAGTTGCTACTGAGGTGGGTGGAGAAGTAAAAGTCAAAGTAGGTATGTGGAGTGATACCTCTAGATTTACAAACTCAGAAATAAATGCAGAAAGGTTTCCCATAACCAGAATAGTCAACAAACATTGAAACTGTTTTGGTACTGTTCCCAGCTGTAAACTTATAGCAAAAAATAAAGTGAATATATATATTTCATTTTTTGTTCTTTATTGTTATGTATTCACTATAACCGCTCTGCATCAGATTGACAGGATACAGTTGTGCTCATAAGTTTACATACCCTGACAGAATTTATGATTTCTTGGCCATTTTTTAGAGAATATGAATGATAAAACAAATACTTTTCTTTCACTCAAGGTTAGTGTTTGGCTGAAGCCAATTATTATCAACTGTGTGTACTCTTTTTAAATCATAATGACAGCAGAAACGACCCACATGACCCCAATCAAAAGTTTACATACCTCCATTCTTAATACCATGTATTGCCCCCTTTAACATCAATGACAGCATGAAATCTTTTGTGGTATTTGTAGACGAGGCTCTTTGTCTTCTCAGATGGTAAAGCTGTCCATTCCTCTTGGCAAAAAGCCTCCAGTTCCTGGAAATTCTTGGGCTGTATTGCATGAACTGCACGTTTGAGATCTCCCCAGAGTGGCCCAATGATGTTGAGGTCAGAAGACTGAGATGGCCATTCCAGAACCTTCACTTTATTCTGCTGCCAATGACAGGTCGACTTGGCCTTGCATTTTGGATCATTGTCATGTTGGAATGTCCAAGTACGTCCCATGTGCAGCTTCTTAGCTGATGAATGCAAAGTTCCTCCAGTATTTTTTGATAACATACTGCATTCATCTTGCCATCAATTATGACCAAATTTCCTGTGCCTTTGTAGCTCACACATCCCAAAACATCATTGATCCACCTCTGTGTTACACAGTAGGAATGGTGTACCTTTCATCATAGGCATTGTTGACTCCTCTCCAAATGTAGCGTTTATGGTTGTGGCCAAAAAGCTGGTGCTCATCACTCCAAATGACTTTGTGCCAGAAGGTTTGAGGCGTGTCTCTGTGCTGTTTGGCATATTGTAAGCGGGATACTTTGTGGCATTTGTGTAGTAATGGCTTTCTTCTTGCGGCTCGACCATGCAGCCCATCTTTCTTCAAGTGCCTCCTTATTGTGCATCTTGAAACAGCCACACCACATGTTTTCAGAGAGCCCTGTTCAATTTTTCTCTGCATCCCGAACAATTTACTTGGCAGTTGTGGCTGAAATTTTAGTTGGTCTACCTGACCGTGGTTTGGTCTCGACAAACCCCTCATTTTCCACTTCTTGATTAGAGTTTGAACACTGCTGATTGGCATTCTCAGTTCCTTGGATATCTTTTTATATCCCTTTCCTGTTTTATACAGTTCAACTACCTTTTCCCACAGATCCTTTCACAATTATTTTGCTTTTCCCATGACTCAGAATCCAGAAACGTCCGTGCAGCACTGGATGAAAGATGCAAGGGTCTGTCAGGAGTCCAGAAACTCACTGACCTTTTATACACACACGCTAATTACAAGCAAACAGATCACAGGTGATGATGGTTACCTTTAATAGCCATTAAAACCCCTTTGTATGAACTCGTGTGCATGTTATCAGGCCAAAATCACCAGGGTATGTAAACTTTTGATCACAGTCATTTGAGCAGTTTCTATTGTCATTATGATTTAAAAAGAGTAAACACAGTTGATTTATAATAAGTGGATTCAGCCAAACACTAACCATGAGTAAAAGAAATGTTTTTGTGTTATCATCCATATTCTCTGAAAAATGGCCGAGAAATCAAAAATTCTGCCAGGGTGTGTAAACTTATGAGCACAGCTGTATGTATGCCTTCTCTATGTTTCTGTACTTCCAGCTTTTAAAATAAGTTACTATTAGGCATGGTGAAAACTACATCCTAGGTAGCCACTAGGAGAGGCATGAAAGGTTATCTACCATTTGACCAACAACTGCCTTTTTGTGCCAAATGCCTCTTTGGCATTTGGCACTCTGGAAAGTTGGAAATGTAATTCAGAGGCATCGGCATCAGATGAGGTCAATGCAGACTTGTATGCATGGGGGTTGGGGTTTGAAGGTCAGGTTAACATATTAAGGAAACTAAGCAAAGGGCAGAACAATTTTTTGTAAATACATGAACCTGTACAATAAGTGTATCCAAATAGTAGCTTGTATTCAAGTCTGAAAAAAATATTTAAATACTATAAAAAAACAATCACCACAGAGCTGTAGAAGATAGCTCTACCTATGGCCAATACAAGTATGTGACTACATTGCATAAGTACTGGTGTGGCTCAAAGGGGCAAGGTTAAATAGAGTCTGCACACTTGTCTGTGTCACAAACAAAAGTCTCAAATACACACCTAAATCCAAATAAAAATATTGCATTAGATATATTTTCCTCTATACAGGGTGTTAATATAAAAATTAACACTGTCTTTATAGCCAGAAAGGTTAGTAGATGTCGTTATTCATGATGATACTTGTCTAGCTACAAAATGAATGTGTATAACATGCACCGTAGATGCTCTTTTCTGGCATATGTTAAAATAAAAGCTCTATGCAGATTAGATACTTTAGGTACACAGTTTTACTGGTGCTATATGCCCCACAAACATAATTAGTGTCACATAATCATGCCAACTTGGTTTAAAGCAAAAAAAAAACCCTTCGCTGCAGCTAAGTCAACATCCCTTCATGGATTTATCCAAGCATTAGGAATGAATAGTTTTTTGCCAGGTAGGGAAATCAGCCAAATGAATAGGCAAAGGTTTTAAATTCAAGGTATACCTAAAGGCAAAACTTTTTTTTCCCCTTTTGACACCCTTGGAGCCTAAATGAAGCAGGAGAATGAAAAGAAAGTGAGAATGTTCTAACAGGGAGGTAGCATTAACCACTTCCTTATTGGACACTTAAACCCCCCTCCTGCCTGGACCAATTTTCAGTTTTCAGCGCTGTCACTATTTGAATGACAATTGCGCGGTCATGCGACGTTGTACACAAACAAAATTGGTGTCCTTTTTGCCCCACAAATAGAGCTTTCTTTTGGTGGTATTTGATCACCTCTGCGGTTTTTATTTTTTGCGCTATAAACGAATAAAAATGCTATAATAAATGTCCAAAAATAAAAAATAAAAAAACAAATTTATTCACCAGTTTAGGCCGGTATATATTCTTCTACATATTTTTTGGTAAAAAAAATACAATCGGCGTATAGTGATTGGGTTGCGCAAAAGTTATAGTGACTACAAACTATGGACATTGGTTTATGGCATGTTTATTTTTTAAATTTTTTTACTGGTAATGGCTGTGATCTGCAATTTTTATCGGGACTGCGATATTCCGGCGGACATGTTGGATGTTTTTGACACTTTTTTGGGACAATGACATTTACACAGCGATCAGATCTAAAAATAGACACTGATTACTGTATAAATGTCATTGGCAGGGAAGGGGTTAACTCTAAGAGGGCAGTGAAGGGGTTAAATGTGTTCCTCGGGGTTGGCAGGGGCATGACAGATCTAACTGATCCCAGTGACAGGGATCAGTAGATCTGGCATGCCCCCCCTCACAGAATGGAGAACCGCCACGTTTACATCGACAGTTCCCCGTTCCGGCTCTCTGTGAGGAGATTGCGGGCCTCCAGCGGACATCGGGTTCGCCTGACCAGCGGGCACACTCACGCGGCGTGCGGCAGCACACGCCCAGTGCGAGCCGAAGGGGAGGACGTCTATTTTTTTCTAAAAATAACAAACATGTTGTACTTACCTGCTGTGGGCAGTGGTTTTGCACAGAGCAGCCCAGATCCTCCTCATCTCGGGGCCCATGCTCCTGGCTCCTCCCTCCTTGTGGGCAACTGGGGATGCAGGGCCACCCCACCTGAAGCACAATACTCTGGTAATAAGTGGAGCAGTGCTCCCTGTGCTCTAGAAGCTATGTGTGATGACAGGAAGGATAGGTAATTATTTACATTCTCTTCCAGAGACCAGCGTTTACTTGCATTGCCGACAAGCTCAATAACAGTGAAATGAATCTGCAATTCACTGGAAATATGAACAAACGTGAAATAGATTTTCTTGATGTCCAATTGAGTGCTGCAGATACTAACATTGTTACAGATTTGTACAGGAAACCTCTGTCCGGGAACACACATACCCATCAGGGGGATTCCCTTTGGACAGTTTTTAAGGGTACGCCATATCTGTAGCACTCAGGAGTCGTTTGAGAGACAAACTATGGCCCTATATGAGCGATTTCTGAGGAGAGGTTAGTAGGAGTGCAGATTATAGAAAGGGCTAACATGCCCAACAGAGGTGGAGATATTTTTAAACTACTCTGCAAACGAGAAGCCTATTGGATTTTTTATTTTAAAACTTGTACTCCTCTGGACTTAAATTATGAGTGGGACATTACCCACTTTTATCAATAATCACCACGTGGATGTCCACAGTCAATATGTTTTGGTCATTAGATACCCTCATCTGTATTGTCGGCGGCGTCTTTTATTCGACTATGCACTGACACTATTTTCATTTTCATTTCCGAGTATATTTTTTAACCCATTCACACTATCGCCGGCTAGAGGGATGTATATCGCCCTGACTATGTGCAGGATCGGTTTAGGTATCTGACCAGCCCATACCTTTGTCTGCAGTTTGGCGCTTGTGCATGAGTCTGGTTACAACTCTGCACGAATGCCATTTCCCCTGCTGAGGATTTTATAGTTTATCTATGCTATTTGCCAGTTTAGACGATATGTGTATGAGGAAAGAATGCTTTTTGCTCCCATGGTGTCTAGATGAATATACACATGATCGGTCATTCTGGATCAGGTAGCTTCTATTCCATGGATTCGGTGTATTTAGTTTAACATCTCTATTCGGATTTTTCGATACGGCCACTCTGTAGAGGTATGTCACCCTCCAATACCTCTCTTTTTTTGATACATTGGTCTCCATAGTTTCTAACAACTTCCACTGTGTTTTAAATTGATTTATATATTTTTTTGCTAGTATTTATGAACAATAAACATCACATTGTTGTCCAGACTCATAGTTGACATGTTCTGGCCACTAGATGCCCTCGTCTGTATTACCGGTGGCAATAGTGTTTTTGTATGAGTCCTTTATTTGACTATACACTGTCACTGTTTACATTTCCGGGTATTTTTTAACCCATTCACACTATTGCCAGCAAGAGCGATTTATATCGCTCTGACTATGTGTAGGCTCAGTCTAGGTACATCGGACCATATCTTTGTCTGCAGTGCCATCTGTGCATGATCCTGGTTACAGCTCTGCACGAATGCCATTTTTCTCTGTTGAGGATCTTATATTTCATGTATGTTATTTGTCGGTTTAGACAATATGTGTATGGGGAAAGAACACTTTTTTGCTCCTATGGTGTCTGGATGCATATATACATGATTGGTCAATCTGGTTAAGGTAATCTCCATTCTACAAATGTAGTGCATTTAGTTTAACATGCTTATTCAATGTCCTTGATACGGCCACCTTGTAAATGCATGTTACCTTCTGATACCTGTTTGATACATCGGTCCTCTTAGTTTATAACAATTTCCACTATGTTTTGAATAGGTTTACTTTTTTGCTAATTTGTATCGTTTTAGTCCTATATCTCTGTAACAGATATGTATCAACCTTCCTTGGTTGTCGTGAATTTGGCACCGGGAGTTATGTGTATGTGATATGCATACTTTGTTGCATGTCAGGTCTATATGACTCCTTCCCTTGGCATTATGTATACACAGTATGCATATGAATGGTAGACACATGGATAGCTATAAATTCTAAAATGTGTTTAACAAAGAGAGGCTTATGATATGTAGCAGTGTGTTATACCATGGTATCCTTACTTATATATATTTGGGTCACAACATGGGGATACACAGGTAGACACTCCATTCATTCGCATACACATTTTTTGTTTGATGTTTCTGGTGAATTATTTTTGGCTGTGTTTATATTTCAATATTTTTATTTATATTAAGTCATATTACAAACCTCAAAAAGCAATTATCTTGAGCAGACTCGGAGCATCTGCTTCAGGAGTAAACCACCCTACTCCTAATGAACATGGTTTCCCAAAACATAAAATACAGAATAAGTACTTGTGCGATATAACACATATTCTCCTAGTTTGACCGATAGGGGATCAAACAATACAAATAATAGATTTGGGGGAGTTCCCCCAAGGCACAAACGGCAGTCAAGCATTGAAATATGTCAAAGAATAACGTTATCAACAATTAACTATATGAAAAGTTCAGAAGCCTGTGTTTGGCAAACAAGACTCTTAGTGGACCAAGGAGGATGAGGGAGGCTGCGAAAAAAAAAAAAAATTTAAGTAGGCTCCCGAACTAAAGAAGCAGGAGTCAGAGTCAATAACCCAGGGGGACGACGCCAGTATAGGGGACGAGGGGAGTGTACAGAGGGAAGAATCCGGTGCATGTATCAAAGATCAGATATAGTCTGCTTCCAAATTTAGGACCTGGGGAACAGTTAATTTTTCTGGGGGCTTCGGCCCCTCTGGTAGTCTAGAGGGAAAACCTCAGGCCATTCCCTGGCGAATCCAAGGTGTCCACAGGCTGAGCGTATGTAAAGAGGTGATAAGGCGGAGGGTGTGGGAAGTACATCACTGTGATGAAAGGGACTAGTGAAAAACCTTGGCAACTCAATAACATTATGATCACCGGTGAAGTCCGGAGAGTTTTCCTCTACCCCAAACTAGTAGCCGGGTGTAAGGGGAGTATTTTGAAAGCTCCGGTAGGAACGCCCGGTGTTATGGGGCAGGAGCCTCTCTACCGAGCATCGACAAGGTCAGTGGAAAAAGGAATCAATGAAGATCCCTAGGGTAGGGAATGTTTCTTAGTGTGGTGGGTGTGGGGCCTCCCGTTGTTGCTTTGACTTTTGTTTGTTCCAGAGAGGGGCTGCTGGGCTGCCTGGTGGAGGACGTTTCGCAGAGTTCTGTTGTCCTGAGGTAGACATCTCCATAGCTTCTTGGGATATAAGACCCAGCTGGCCTAGAATCTTTTCTCCTTCATGCAAACTGGAAAAGCCTATTTAGGCGAAATGGAAAGGACCACCATTATTTGACCTCTTTCTGTGACAAAACCAAAAGTAACGGTTTTAGTGCACGGCGCTTCTGGATAGTGGTTGGTGAAATATCCGCAAATATTTGGATTTGGTGCAGTAGCAGGGACAGATTGTCGGATTTTCTGGATTTCCTCATGCCCCTCTCTTTGGTGGTGAAGTGATGTGGTTTCACAATGATGTCTCTCGGAAGGCCGTCAGAGCATGGGGGTTGTAGGGCCCTATGTGCCCTATCCAGTTCTAATTTATGTTCTGGTATACTGGGTAGTAGGTCTTGAGTAAGGATTTCACTGATCCCTGGACATCCTGAATCGATTCAGGGATACCCCTGATGCGGAAATTGTAACGTCTGCTCCTGTTTTCCAACTCATCTATTTTAGAGAGTGCAATGTCTAATTGGTCTTGGAGGGTCTGAATACAGGTAGTGTTCTGAACAACTCTAGCCGCGGTTTGATCCACCGCCTGTTCAATAGTGTCAATATGTGTACCCAAACTTATGATTTCTGCTTTAATGGTGGATGTAATTTGTTCAGCATTCTGAGTAAGGCCTGCTGACAGCATTTCTGAAAACCTGTTGAGAAGCTGGCCTAAATCATGATGTATTATTTGTGAGGGTGAGGCCTGTAACTGTGCATCCTTAATGCTCCCAGGGGTGATAGGGGAGTTCATATAGTCTGCTGCCATACCCCACAATAGTGACTCCATAGAAGCAGGAGAAGCATGGGGAGTCGGCATGAGAAGGCCGTTAGGTGTTGCAGGCAACCCGCTCGAGGGTACTGTACCTCCCGGAGAATTTATCTCCTCCGAACTGACCTGCCGTGTGCAGCATGGTGAAGGCGCGGCCGCCATCTTGGATTCCTCCATGGGGAGAAGGTCGAAGCGGAGCTGCCTGTGGGCTTCGCATCTGGGAAGCGATCCGGGCATGAGACGTTGACCCTCACTGCTGCCGAGAGCTGGTGTGAGCTGTGCCGGCTGAAAGAAGGCTTGCTTCAGGCTGCAGGGCTACGAAGGGGCCGGAGTGGTGCGGAGCTCCCGACTCTCATGTCTTGGAAAACCACGCATGGACACTCCTTTTGGCTGTGTTTAAATGAAGGAGTTTTTTTCCTCCTCTTTTAACCTAGAATTTATCAATTATATTGATTATGAATGATTTTAATTTTGTCTGTGTATTGTGCATCTGTATCCTTTCAAGCAGGTTCTAATCACTTCTCCAATCATGCCAGATGATAATCAGCTGGTTGGGGGAGTGCTTGTATGTGTATTTAAATGTTGTACATTTGCACTATGTTTTGTTCGTATGCGTTTTCTTTGCTGCGCGAGCTCGCGGGGACAGTGGCGCTTTAATTTTTTTTTTTTTTTAATTTTATTTATTTACTTATTTTTAACACTGTTCCTTTAAAAAAAAAATTCTGATCACTTTTATTGCTAACATTCCTTGTGATAGTAATATATGGTGACAGGTGCACTTTTTGGAGGGCTGGGGGGCCTAAAAGACCCCCCATCCCTCCTTTGCAATTCACAGTATTCAGGTCTCCAAAAACGGCGATTCTGAATACTTTCATTTTTTTTCAAATTGCCGCCGTTAGCCGCCGAGTAAACCGGAAGTGACATTGTGATGTCGCTTCCGGAATTTGCCGAAGGAGACCCGATCGGAGCAGATTCCAGCTTCTCTCAGGTCTCCTTCTAACCGGTGGGACGGGAGGCCGGAGAAGAGTGGTGGAAGGCGGCGGGAGGAGAAATGTCCCCGGATCGGTCATTATCCCTGGATAGCCGACCGTCCACTCTGCAGGCTATATCCTGGTACAGCCACTCAAAACCGGCCGCTACCTATTTATGGAGCTGGTCGGGAAGTGGTTAAAAACAATTAAAGTATAACTAAAGGCAACACATTTTTTTTCAATTTTGGATAGTGGAGACGCTTGTCACTTTTTATTGCTGTCTGTGACCCTATTCGTGAGATTCACCCTTTCTATTTGCCCAGTTTACCATTATCATTGAAAGAGAAAGTAAAAGAAAATCCCAAATTTTGGGTTTCCCCAGAAAAGTAATAGAGGGGAAATCTTCCAATGGGGACACTAGTCTAGAATTCCCTCAATTTGCAGGGATTTCCTTTTTCTCTTCCTGTTTGGCTATGGGACAGGAAGTGAATGGAAATCTCCGCAATTGTACACAGATGGCGAAAAAAAAATCTGACAGGGGTTATAACCCTTCCTTACTCCATCCAAAATGAAAAAAAAGTTTTGTCTATAGTTCTACTTTAACCACTTAACAACTGCCCTATAGACAAAAGACGTCTACAGGGCGGTTGCTTAATTCTGGGAGGACGTCTATTGACGTCCTCCCAGAATTGCACTTCCCACGCGCACCCTGGGGCACGCACACGGGAACATCCGTGACCGTCGGGTGCATTGTGAGAGGAGAGAGGGGGGAGAGAGCCCACAGCGCTGCTAGGTGACACTTAGCAACCACCCCACCATCCATTTACCACCCACCCAGCCATCCACCACCCACCCAGCCATCATCAGCCACCCACCACCCACCCAGCCATCCACCCCCCACCCATCCTCACCCAATCCATCCTCACCCACCCACCCATCCATCCATGCTCACCCATCCATCCATGCTCACCCATCCATCCAAACATGCTCATCCATCCATCCATCCATGCTCACCCATCCATCCACGCTCACCCATCCATCCATCCATGCTCACCCATCAA
This sequence comes from Glandirana rugosa, assembly GCA_018402905.1. NCBI lineage: Eukaryota > Metazoa > Chordata > Amphibia > Anura > Ranidae > Glandirana > Glandirana rugosa. The sequence goes on from BLSH010307272.1 coordinate 3,879,226, forward strand.
TCCATCCATGCTCACCCAGCCATCCATCCATGCTCACCCTGCCATCTATCTGTGCTCACCCACCCAGCCGTGCTCACCCATACATCCATGCTCACCCACCCAGCCGTGCGCACTCACCCATCCATCCATCCATGCTCACCCACCCAGCCGTGCTCACCCAGCCATCCATCCATGCTCACCCATCCATCCATCCATGCTCACCCACCCAGCCGTGCTCACCCAGCCATCCATCCATGCTCACCCACCCAGCCATGCTCACCCAGCCATCCATCCATGCTCACCCAGCCATCCATTCATGCTCACCCAGACATCCATCCATGCGCACCCACCCAGCCGTGCTCACCCATCCATCCATCCATGCTCACCCATGCATCCATCCATGCTCACCCAGCCATCCATCCATGCTCACCCAGCCATCCATCCGTGCTCACCCACCCATCCGTGCCTCATCCATCCCCATCCATGGCTCATTTGTGCCTCATTCATGCTCATCCATACCACATCAGTTCTCATCTGTGACACATCCATGCCACTACAGTGCCCATCCGTGCCACTATACTGCCCATCCATGCCACTACACTGCCCATCCATGCCACTACAGTGCCCATCCATGCCACTACAGTGCCCATCCGTGCCATTCTACTGCCATTCTACTGCTCATCCGTGCCAATACCCTGCCCATCTGTGCCACTACAGTGCCTATATATGCCACCACAGTGCCTCACAATAGTGTAAAAGATGGTCAAATTAGATTCTAAATGTATGCCGCTAGAATACCTGACGGTGCTCCCTGCATGTT
>BLSH010307272.1:3895739-3914239 GCA_018402905.1 Glandirana rugosa
AGTTAAAAAGAGAAGGCAGGTGCGGGTCTCTCTAATCGATGTCACGGTACCCAACGTTTGAAGAACTATTACAACGCGTGACACCCGTTTCCGTTTGGATCCAGAGACCTCTACCTGTACATTAGAACTCTAACAACTATAAAAAGGTGTTAAAACCAAGAGTTCAGGAGTCTGTCAAGAGAGGAGGAGAAAGACAACAGGTACGAATCACACCGTGTGTGTCTGTGTGTTACGTTTCTTATTCACTTGAAGAGAGGAAAAATAGACGAAAGTCCACACTAAAAATATAACGGGTGTGGACCTGAGTAATTGTCATTCAAAATGTGAGAGCACTGAAAGCTGAAAATTGGTCTGGTTAGGAAGGGGGTTTAAGTGCCCAGTGGTCAAGTGGTTAAACTCACCTGGGGCAAGTTACAGGTGTGGGCAATATAAAAATCACACCTGAAAGCAGATAAAAAGGAGAGAAGTTCACTTATTCTTTGCATTGTGTGTCTGTGTGTGCCACACTAAGCATGGACAACAGAAAGAGGAGGAGAGAACTGTCTGAGGACTTGAGAACCAAAATTGTGGAAAAATATCAACAATCTCAAGATTACATGTCCATCTCCAGAGACCTAGGTTTGCCTTTGCCCACAGTGCGCAACATTATCAAGAAGTTTGCAACCCATGGCACTGTAGCTAATCTCTCTGGGCGTGGACGGAAGAGAAAAATTGATGAAAGGTTGCAATGCAGGATAGTCCGGATAGTGGATAAGCAGCCCCAAACAAGTTCCAAAGAAATTCAAGCTGTCCTGCAGGCTCAGGGAGCATCAGTGTCAGCGCGAACTATCTGTCAACATTTAAATGAAATGAAATGCTATGGCAGGAGACCCAGGGGGACCCCACTGCTGACACAGAGACATAAAAAAGCAAGACTACAGTTTGCCAAAATGTACTTGAGTAAGCCAAAATCCTTCTGGGAAAACGTCTTGTGGACAGATGAGACCAAGATAGAGCTTTTTGGTAAAGCACATCATTCTACAGTTTACCGAAAATGGAATGAGGCCTACAAAGAAAAGAACACAGTACCTACAGTAAACTATGGTGGAGGTTCAATGATGTTTTGGGGTTGTTTTGCTGCCTCTGGGTACCTTGAGTGTGTGCAAGGTATCATGAAATCTGAGGACTACCAAAGGATTTTGGGTCGCACTGTAGAGCCCAGTGTCAGAAAGCTGGGTTTGCGTACGAGATCTTGGGTCTTCCAGCAGGACAATGACCACAAACATACGTCAAAAAGCACCCAGAAATGGATGGCAACAAAGCTCTGGAGAGTTCTGAAGTGGCCAGCAATGATCTAAATCCCAATGAACATCTGTTGGGAGATCTTAAAATTGCTGTTGGGAAAAGGCACCCTTCCAATAAGAGAGACCTGGAGCAGTTTGCAAAGGAAGAGTGGTCCAAAATTCCGGATGAGAAGTGTAAGAAGCGTATTGATGGTTATAGGAAGCGACTGATTTCAGTTATTTTTTCCCAAGGGTGTGCAACCAAATATTAAGTTAAGGGTGCCAATAATTTTTTCTAGCCCATTTTTGGAGTTTTGTGTGACATTATGTCCAATTTGCTTTTTTTCCTCCCTTTTTTTGTTTTGTTCCAATACACACAAAGGGAACAAACGTGTATATCAAAACATGTGTTACTGCAATACTTTTCTGTGAGAAATACTTGATTTTCTGGAAAAATTTCTGGGGTGCCATCAATTTCGGGCATGACTGTATATTTTTTTTTTAAGAACAAGCAAAGCTTTCTTTTAGTGAATATTGTCCAGCAACAATTACTTTTTTCCGCAATCCTTAACCACTTCAATACTATGCACTTAGAACACTTTACTACCAGACCAATTTTCAGTTTTCAGTGCTGTTGCGCTTTGAATGACAATTGCGCGGTCGTGCGACGCTGTACCCAAACAAAGTTTTTATTATTTTGTTCCCACAAATAGAGCTTTCTTTTGGCGGTATTTGATCATCCCTGCGGTTTCTATTTTTTGCTCTACAAATAAAAAAAGACCGAAAATTTTGAAAAAAAAAAATTCTCTATTTTTGTCACAAAACTTTGTAAATAAGTACATTTTCTCCATCACTGGTGGGCACTGATGAGGCTACACTGACGGGCACTGATGTGGCAGTACTGATTGGCACCGATGAGGCGGCACTGATGATGAGGCACTTATATGCAGCAATGATGAGCACTGTTAGGCGGCACTGATAAGCAGCATTGAAAGGGTACTGAGAGGTGGCACTGATATACAGCACTGATGGGCACTGATATGCAGCAATGACGGACACTGCTAAGTGGCACCGATGGGCACTAATGGACAGCACTGATTAGCACTCATAGGCGGCACTGGGCACTGATAGGTGGCACTGATGGGCACTGATAGGTTGGCACTGGTAGGTGGCAATGGTGGGCACTGATGTGTGGCACTGGTACACACTGATAGGGGCACTGGTGGGCACTGATAGGTGCACTGGTGGGCACTGGTGGGCATATACATTAATAGGGGCTCATTCCCTGGTGGTCTAGGGTGGCATCTGAAGGTGGCACTGAGTGAAGGTGGACCTGAGCACTTAGTCACTTACCTGGTGGTCTAAGGGGGTTTCCCTGGTGGTCCAGATCGGCTCCCTGGTGGTATGGGTGAGCACATCCCTGGGCAGGCTCCCTGGTGGTCTAGGGTGGCGATCCGAGGGAGGGCTGTGCTGATAAATCATCAGCACAAACCCTCCCTGTCAGGGATGCAGCCGATCGGCTCTCCCCTCATCAGGTCTGCAGACCTGAGTACAGGAAAGCCGATAAACGGCTTTCCTGTATTACACTGTGACCAGCCGTGATTGGTCACGGCTGGTCACATGGTAAAGTGCTTCAGACTGACCTCCCACACCACCGATCGCCGCGATGCGCGCCCCCCCGGGCGCGCGGCGGCTTGTTATCCTGGGAAAGTCATATGACGTCCAGTCAGGATAACTCAGCCACTTCCCGGCCGTCATTCTGCATACGGCGGTCGGGAAGTGGTTAAACAATTAAACTTAATAAAACAAAACAAAAGGCACTCTTTTTTTATTTGAGCAGTGTTAGCTTAAAATAAATAGTGTTACTGCACATAAACAGTGTGTATCTTATTCTGTAATATGTCCTGTTTAAATTAACACTAAAATTATGATTCTGGTACAAAGCATTACAAAGTCTTTTACGTATGAATTAAAGTAGGTTTTTCAATTTTGCACTTTTTTTGGTGTGATACGTGTAAATATATGTAAAAGGTTTAAAAAATAATAATGAACAAAGCAAACAAAGAACAGTAAACTAAGGTTTAATAAGGGATTCAACAGAGGAACATTCATAAAAAAGTTTATTTTTTACTTGTCAGCTTCATCTGCAGATCGAAGTTCATCCCTTCTGTAGATGATTAAACAGAAAGATACAAAATGAAACAATGTTTCTTCACATAGTTACATAGTTAGGTTGAAAAAAGACATAAGTCCATCTCATTCAACCAATAAAAGGTAAAAAAAAAATCATACAATCCCTTATACACAATCCTATACACACAGTTGATCCAGAGCAAGGCAAAATACCCCAGCAAAGCATGATCCAATTTGCTCCAGCAGGGGAAAAATATCCTTCCTGATCCCGAGTGGCAATCGGATATTCCCTGGATCAACTTTACCTATAAATGTTAGTATCCAGTTATATTATGTACATTTAGGAAATAATCCAGGTCTTTTTTTAAATCAATCTACTGGGCTGGACAGAACAGGCTCTTGAGGAAGTCTATTCCACATTTTCACAGCTTTTACTGTAAAGAAACCTTACCATATTTGGAGATTAAATCTCTTTTCCTCCAGATATAAAGAGTGCCCCTTGTCCTCTGTGATGACTTTGAAGTGAATAACTCATTACCAAGTTCACTATATGGACCACTTATGTATTTGTACATGGTGATCATATCCCCCCCCCCCTTAATCTCCTCTTCCCAAGAGAGAATAAATTCAGTTCCTCCAATCTTTCCTCAGCTGAACTCCTCCATGCCTCTTATCAGTTTGGCTGCACTTTCTCTGCTTTCCCGATATTTTTTTTGTGAATCAATATAACAATGGTGAAGTGTAAACCTTATGAACAAATAATTCATAAACAATCCCTTGATAACTAGTCCATTAAAAATACTGAATGTAATAAACCCTTCATATAACACCTGTGCTAGCATATAAAATATTATATCTGCAAGTGCACATTTAAATCTGTGTGTTGATAGCCAAATGATCCTCAGTGAAAGAACACATCAATCTTCACAGTGCTGTGACACACCTCCACTGGGCAATATATGCTCTCACCTCAGTGTGCAACCCCAGATGGGTCTAGTCGCACATTCCCCTTAGGTATTTTTTTGTCTAATTGGTAAAATATATAGTTGAATATGAATTGCCCTCTGTTTATTGGGGGAACCTAGTTTGCAGTTTCAGGCCTTCGATTTTGGGTGGGATTGCAAGATTGTGTCTCCAATTTTGAGTTAGATTTATATCCATATTTTAATAAGACCAGGTCCTGGGTTCATTTAGTTGGAAGTGTTAGTCATCACTAAGGGGCATTGCATCTCCATGAATTTAAAAATTAAAATTAAAATAATTATATAACTTGTACATTTATATACATTTTCCCACTAATCTGTATATATATATATATATATGTGTTATTATTAATAAAGGGATGTAATTTCAATTCATATTTATATTTATTTAATTTGCAATTTTTATATTTTTCATTTTTTTTATATATATGTATATTTTAATATATATATATATATATATATATATTAATAAATATTGATTTTTTTGGACTAATTGGGTCGGGAAGATTGTACAGATATCAATTGATTATATATTTTTTATATCCACGTTGTATATTGTTAATTACTATCATGGTATTGATTATATAAATTTTAATTGTAATTTTTATTTTTATTTTATTATATATATTTTTTATATATTTTTCATATTTGCATTATATATTGTCAATCACTATTATGGTGTTGAGAATGTAAGTGTAAAAGGCATTAGATGTACAAGGTTAAAGCTTGTTTTCAGGTTTCAATATCAACTTCCGATAGTATAGGGATTGGGTGTAGGAAGTGCTTCTGTCTAGATAGACATGAGGCCAGTACACCCATAGGAAGTGAGGTATCGTTAATTAAACATAGAGAGGAGGGGCGATTCCTTAAGTATATATGGACATCTAGAAGACCGGAAATGATGTCCTTGATGACGCCCCATGGGAGGGGTGAAACACGTTGAAGCACTTCCGGTCACCTAACCAGTGATGCCACTTCCAGTGCCCGTGCAGGTGGAACGCACGCCATGCGGCTTACCAGGAAGAGCTCAGAGAAACTGACTATTCTTTTTCAAACACCTTGAGCCGCGCTGAGTGCTATTCGATGGAACAAAAATGGGCGAATACCCTTCTTAGCTATGATGCAAATGGGGCTGAACAGTAATAAAGCTCCAATTTTTGAATACAATAATTGAATAAAAAGCGAAAAAAACAGTCTTTGGAGATGACTGATGAATGTCTCTAGTAAACACTAGGCAATATAACTGGACAGTCTTTGTAGACAAAGTAGATGAAGATCCTTATAACGCCACACTGGGCGCAGAGTGAAAAGAGGAGACACCCAACGTGTTAGACAACACCACATGCAGTGTGAGTCCATCACCAGACAGCTTATATGCTTACCAGATGCAGCTGGTAAAGTCGCCTTTGGCTTTCTATCCTGCCAGGGTCCCTCTGCGGGGATGTAGGATCCTTTTCACACTGCAGAAGTTCCGACTGGAAACGTTCGGTGCTCAGGATTAAACCGCAATGGATACCCTGTGATAGGTAGTGTCCGAAGTGGAACTTGTGCGCTGAGGGTTCAGGTGAAAATGTATTTGGGCAGGTCAGGTTGGCAACAGATCAAGCAGAGCAGTACAAAATCGGTATCCAGAGAGTGGTCAGACGGGCAGAGGTCATAGACGGGCTGGCGATGAAGTACCAAATCAGCAGGCTGGAGAGTAGTCAAGTATTCAGACAGCAGTTCATACACAGGAATCAGGCCGTTTGTTGGACTTGCTTCCTGGGTGTTTGCTAACTATGAATTCTGATTCCTGTGTATGAACTGCTACCTGAATATTTGACTAATCTCCAGCCTGCTGATTTACCGATACCGATTTTGTACCGCTCTTCTTGATCTGTTGCCGACCTGACCTGCCCGAATACATTTTCAGCCCCATTTGCATCATAGCTAAGAAGGGTATTCGCCCATTTTTGTTCCATCGAATAGCACTCAGTGCTGCTCAAGGTGTTTGATAAATTACTCATCTTTTGGTTGTGAGATAGAGCAGCAGCTTATGCCCTTCAATGCAATGTTAACATTTTACCTTTTGAGCAGTATTATCATACGATATATGACTATTCTTTTTGCCTGTGTAAATCGTGAACAAGTGAAATGTTTTACTTGCGCTAATAAAAAGTGCTTACAGCACTTCACTATGTATGCCTCTTTTTCTTATTGAACCCGGTTGGAGGGAAACTGACAGCTTATCTGGGACGGCAACATCTCCATTTAGGTTATCCTTATTCCATTCTGGGATCAATCACCAGAAACAAGCTTGTTTGACCCCAGACTGTGAAGCTGGTGGTCAGTTATTTCTGGTGAGTAGGAGAATAATAGGGGAATGTGGATCACAGCACAAGTTTACATTTGGAGCACATCAGCACTTTGTTGTTTGATTGGAGCAGAGAACACCTTCACCATATTGAAGCACTTTATGGGACTAAAATAATTGTTTAGGACTTTTCTATTGCACTTTAATATATGTTTATGGACTAATTTTTGATGAATGTTATTTATGAATTTGTATGATTAATTAATTGTTACACTTTTTATCACTATTTTTAACAGTATATAGTACATGTTAACACATTTTCCAAGGAGTAATAGATAGGGGTCTGATAGCGCTGTATTATTGGTTAACAGTTAACCCCTTGATCACCCCCTAGTGTTTAACCCCTTCCCTGCCAGTGTCATTTTTATATTGATCACTGCATTTATATAGCACTGATCAATGTAATGTCACTGGTCCCCAAAAAGTGTCATTTGGGGTTAAATTTGTCCGCTGCAATGTCGCAGTCTGGCTAAAAATCACTGCCATTACCAGAAAAAACAATATAAAAAAAAAAATCCATACATTTATCCCATGTTTGTAGATGTGATAACTTTTGTGCAAACCAATCAATATACGCCTATTACGATTTTTTTTTACCAAAAATATGTAGAAGAATATATTTCGGCCTAAACTGATGAATAAATTAATAAATTCATTTATTTTATATTTTTTGGATATGTATTATAGCAAAAAGTAATTTTTTTTTCTTTTAATTTTCGCTATTTGTTTATAGCGCAAAAAAGAAAAACTGCAGCGGTGATCAAATACCACCAAAAGAAAGCTCTATTTGTGGGAAAAAAGGATGTCAATTTTTTTGGGTTACAGTGTCACAGGACTATGCAATTGTCAGTTAAAGCAATGAAGCGCCGTATCACAAAAAATGGACTGGTCCTTAAGGGGGCAAATCCTTCCAGGGCTGAAGTGGTTAATCTTCACTGTTTTTATTTTTTGCTAAACAAAATTTTAAGAGAAAAAGGTTTTCTTTGTTTCTTCTATAAAGGTTTTTAAATAATTATGTTTTCTTCTTCACTGATGTGCGCTGATGAGGCTGCACTGACGGGGATTGATGAGGCAGCACTGATGAGGTGGCACTGATGAGGAGGCACTAATATGCAGCACTGATGGGCATTGATAGGTGGCACTGATATGCAGCACTGATGAGCACTGATATGCAGCTCTGATGGGCACTGATAGTTGACACTAATGGGCACTGATAGGTGGCACTAAAGGGCAGCCTTTATGGGCACTAATAAGTGGCACTGATGTGCACTGACAGGCATCACTGATGGGCACTGATTGGCATCACTGGTGAGTATCACTGATGTGGCTGTACTGATAATCACTGCCCTTATTATCAGTGCAGATCCCCCCTGTCAGACGAGCCACTTATCGACTCTCCTCTACTCAGTCAGCGTCAATAGAGGAATGCTAATAACCGGCACTTCCTAGTTATGCTGTGTTCAGCTGTCATTGGACACAGCTGATCACATGGTACAGAACCTACATCATAGGCTCTTTACTGTGATAGGAGATCCGGTGTGTCAGAGTGACACACCACGCTACAAATTGATGAACTGCGAGCCCCTGGGGGCAGCGGGTTCTGAAGGACATCATATGATGCCTTGTCAGAATGGGAGAGTCAGGATGCCACACAGGAAGGTGTTAATATATTTGAATATTTTTTGGGGGTTTGTCCTACTATCTTTTGCAATCTGTCATTGATTTTGAATTTAAAGTGCCCCCGCCCCCCATGCTCGTGTTCAAAGGCTAACGCACACGTTGGTCCCGTACGCATACGTAAACAGCGATCGTACCACACATGTGAGGTATAGCCACAAATGTCAGAAGAACAGCAATAATTCTAACACTAGACCTCCTGTGTAACTCTAAACTGGTAAGCAATAAAGGCTTATAAAGTGTTGCATATGGAGATTTTCAAATACCGAAGTTTGGCACCATTTCAGTGTACGCAATTTTAATGATATGTTTGGCATCTATCTACCCGGCACAACAACATATTTTATATTTTACCAAAAATGTTGGTATTATATTGTCTCTGTGTGCATTGAAATTCATTAAAATATGTATATATATGTGCTAGCGTGTAAAATTGAGTTTTAAAAACTTCTGCGCAAATACTGTGTGACATAAAAATTTGCAAATCCAACCATTTTATTCTGTAGGGCCTCTGCTACAAAAATATATATGTTTGTGGTTTCTAAGTCATTTTCTATCAAAGTACAGATTTTTACTTGTAAACAAAAAGTGTCAATAGAAGGCCTGGTCTTCAAGTGGATAATGGCTGAAGGTGCTATTTGGATGTTGCATTTCTCTATGTGGCCAGGCTGTGAAAAAGTCTCACACATGTGGTATCGCCATACTCAGGAGGAGTAGCAGAATGAAACAGAATGAAGCAAAATGAAGCAGAATGAAGCCAAGATTCAGCAATACCAATTAAATTATAGTTCACTTCATGCACCAAAGCTTCCATCTCACCTATTTTGCTTGGCAGACTTGACCTTGCATTGGTAAACAAACACTTTAATTCAGTGTCACATTTTCTACACATATTTTGCATATTTTTATTTTAGTGTAAATAGTACCATTTCCAATGGTCGTTTGTAACATGGGAACTTTCATATCACCTGCCATAGCCCTCCCCCATCTTTCCGCATTCCACCCACCAATAGGGACTGACTCCTGTCTGACCTGTCTGCCCCATTATAATCTACATCACCCTCCCCGCTCAATCCTAGTTTAAATACTCCTCCAGCCTTTCTGTAAACCTCTCCCCCAGCACAGCAAGCCCCCTTCCATTTAGGTGCAAACCATCTTTAGCATTGTATCTTTCTGTTATTGATAAACATTGCCAGACTGCTTTTTTTAAACTTCTCTGTACTCAGCAATGCAGTTATGATTAATCAGTGCTGAATTGCTGTATACTGCGACAGGGGGAGATCCTGGCAGCAGGGCAGAAGGACTAGATGTACTAGACACGCCCTGTGTACAATGATGACATTTTTTGGGCATGTCTAGCATGCCCAGAGTTTGCAACTGGTTAAGTCACCAGGCTCTCCTGGCAGTTTATTTACAAACATAAGCTGCCCAGGGATCTGACATATTGGGGTGATAGTGCTACCACCGCAATATGACATACTTCTGGCTGAATTTTTTTTTTACCATCATCAGCCAGGACTTTAATCTGGTGAAATGGCCAAATATGGCCAGTTTGTCCACCTGACTATGAATAGGCTGGGTTCAGGTCAAACTCATGTTAAACCTAAACCCAAAGCTTATCCAAAACGTATCCATAAGCCGCATTATAGTTCTTACATTGAATTGTTATGTGATAGTTGCCAGGACACATACCTGGAAGCCTTGATTGCTTAATACTGCTTCCTGTATTTACAGACAGTGATCACCATCCAGATACAATAATCATGCTTTCTGTAAAACAGAGGAATATAAACCCTTTGCATTTAAGTACTGATCTGCAATATATCGTTTTATAGAGGCCTTGACTAGTTACTTCTCACAGTTTACATTACATACAAAATTGTAACTTTATTATCGACATATGACCATCTTATCTAAATTCATGACTGCTGGGTAAAACTTTGGACCTGCTAATATTAAAGCCAGTCCTGCAATTAAATGTACTATAAACAGCAAAGGTCCAATCACTTACTTCATGAAAAAATGTCTCTTTGCTTGTGCTTTATCAAGACTGCCTGGTTCTTAAAATAATTTAATTTAGAATTACGACATATACACATTGTATACAGTCATAAAAGAAAGGTTTTTAATTTTGTTCTACCATCGTAATTGTCTCTTGTTTGTCATTTGGAAGATCGGGCAGTATGATATGAATGAAATTGGGAAGCAAGCTCGTACATAACAATGCAGTTAATTAAGTTTGTGTTTGCTACAAAGGATTTCCTGACAGGGCAGAGATCATCACTAGTGACTGTCATGACATTCAATGAATGGCACAGTTAATTTTGTTGTTTACAGTATATTGAAGTTTTAATTTGTTGCTTCTCAGGTGCTATAGAAAGATTACAGTGTTGGATAGGATGCTCTATTCTGGAAACACACATGGTTAAGGTAGTGCTAACTGATTATTTGTATAGTGCACTTACCTATAATGGGCAATTATGTTTTAAGTTAAAATAAATGATGAAAACATAAAATCTGATTGGTTGCAATAGATTACCTTCACTTCTGACATAAAAAAGTCAGTGCAAAATGTTTTATTTATATTTATATACACTGTAGTCAGTTTTAAAATATTTTTGCTAGATTTCCCTTTGTGTCCTTTAACATTAAAAAAACAAACTTTTTTTGTGATATTTGTATTGTCTACTTTTCTAAGTCTTAATAAAGGTTTTCCATAAACAGCATTTCTCTGAGGTCCGCAAACAGATGACCACATCTTTCTTCATGAACACAGATATAACTCATCAGAGCTGCTGACCTCTAAAGAACATCCAGGAACACTTGCACCTCTGATGAAGAAACCACTAGTCTGCCAGGACATGTGGGATACCGTTTATCCTGAGAAGTTTGTACGGTGTAATTAAAAATGTTCTGGTGGTATTCTTACACAAAGAGAAATCCAAATATTCTAAGTAATGTTCAAAGAATAGTTTATTTAAAGATAACTACAAATACTGATTAGCTGAACAAAAACTAAAACCTACCTGAGAAACTGTATATAAAACTGCAGTAAATCCACTTTGTGTATAAAATCCCCCCAAAAAACAAGAAAAACCCTTTTCCCTGCACAGGAACACCGCATACACCAGTTGCATGTGTCAGACATTCCAACTCAGACTTACGCATTTCATCGCAACCAATTTTGGAAGCATTGCTGCTTCTGGAGCTTTTTAAATTCCACTTGAAGAACATCCCAGGATTAATGGAATCCCACTTGATGGACCTATCAGCTTTGCAAGCTTGTGGTTTCATCTATCAGTAGTGTGAGTATTCCTTGGTTTCCTCTTTTCTGGAATCTAAAAACGTATGTGCACACTGACCTCAATTGTTCCATAAAGGTTGGCAGCTATGGTGAGTTATATCTGTGAAGTAATGCTCCAATTAGAGCATTACTGAGAGGAGAGGAGATATCCCTGAGTCATACAGGGATTCGGCCGCACATATGTCATAGGAGAGCACAACTCCCAGTAAGAGCGCCACCTAGGGGCAGTGGAATGCCGCTATTTAAGAGGGTTCGGATTGCCGTGTAGCCAACCCTGTGAACAAGTCGGTAATGACGAAACGTTAGGGGCGTGGCTACACGGCAGCCCGAAGAGACACACAACAGTCATGCCAGAAGCTGGGACGCTCGTCGGGAGGGAGAGAGAGAGACGAGGACCAGCAAACGGTAGAGGATATTGGATCTTGTGCAATGCAATTTTTTTTAAACTTGATGTAAGCATATCTTGGTATTTGTATTGAATAAATGGTCAAAAGAGATACACTATGAGGAATCTTTTTTCTATTTAAATACCTATACCTAGTGACCCTGGAAGGAGTGGATCATAAGCTGTGAGAAGCCTGGGATGAGGCTGATTGATTAACAGGCGTTTGATATACAACCATCTGGTAAGCCTCCAGCGTGATCACCTGCATGGGGATTCTTTTGAGTGGTGGTGGAAGTTGAACCAAAGAGCATTTCTTTTGCACATTCTGGAGAAGGAATAAGATTTTGGACACTTTCCGTTGGGACACCCAACTCTTATGTTTGCACATTTGCACAATTAATGGACACTGGCACTTTTTGGATATTACGAATTAACACTGGCACTGTTTTACTTTATTTACAGTTTGCACTAGCACTTTACTTATGAGTGTTTGTACACTAGATGTATTATGTTTTCTAGCGCGGCTTTTACTATGTTTGAGTATAGTGAGATTTGAGAATAATTATGATTTTTAAAGCGGCAGCTATTTTTATATATATATATTCAGTTATATAGGTATTATTTAACTTTTTACACAGATTCACAGTGGCACTAGAAGCAGGCTGCCACTGACACAGCGCGGTGTTTATATGTATTATTGTTAACATTATGACATTACCTTGCAGGGAATTTTTTTTTTTTTTTTTATCAACAACTGAAGTTTATAACCTCTTTAATTTACTTTAGTTTTTTATTTTTTTTATTTTTTTTTTTTTTACTGAAATCAGTCTCTGAACTACCCAAACAGTGAGCTACTTAAGTGATTTAGTTACCAGTCATGGGCTACAATAAAAATGAAATGTTACTTCCGGTTCCGGCGCCGTATGGAGAGGAGCTAGGAGACTTCAGCTCCGCTCCCCAGTCAGCAAACCGGCTTACAAAAGCGGCGATCAGGGTGCTATCATCCAGCCAAACCCACCCTAACAACCCAGGGAACCGTACGGACCGATTTGTGGAGCGGAACGGACAAAGACCGCTCGCTACACAGCAGAATCCAGGGGGAGAGAGGACACATGCTGCAGCCAACATGGCCGCCGCAGCACAGCCACAAGCACAGGTACTGTCCTACACAGCAAAGCTGGCAACACCCGCCCCGAGCCTGCACACTGACAACTCTGCTTTACAGACCCAGCAGCAGATGACAGGTACCCCAGCGCCAGAGCCAACATCCCCAGGGGACATAGCGCAAGCGGTGGCGCTGCTTATGAAGCCCATGATTACAGATGCAGTTGAGTCAGCAGTGCAAAAAGGCATAGAACAGTTACAGAAGGAACTTCAATCACAATCCACCAGGCTCTCTCAGGCTGAAGACAGGCTATCTAGTGTTGAAGATGACACAAACGCTCTGATCGCCTCAGTTGCAAAACTGACAGCCCACCAGAAAGAACTACAAGACAAAGTAATTGACCTAGAGAACAGGGCCAGGAGGAACAACCTCCGAGTCATAGGCCTTCCTGAATCCTACTCTCCCCACACTCTGCACAAACTATGTGGCGTGGCAATACCAGAACTTTTGGGACTCCGCACTCCCTGCATAGTGGAAAGGGCACACAGGATCGGACAGCCTTCCGACACACGCTCAAAACCCAGGGCAGTCATTGTTAAATACCTGAACTATAACGACAAGCAAGCTATTCTACAAAACTTCAGGAGGGCCCGGTCCCTAATGTTTGAAGGGCATACCCTACTAATATTCGCAGACTACTCCATTGAAGTCATGCAAAAAAGGAAGGCGTTCTCACCTGTCTGCTCCACTCTCCATGAGCGCAACATCAAATTTAGCCTGGCCTACCCCGCAACCCTCTATTTCCAATCACCACAAGGAGAGAAACTGTCGTTCACATCACCCCAGGAAGCTGAACAGTACATAAATGAAGCACTGCAGACGGACATGGACCAAACTCCCCAAGTGGAAGCCAACACTAGACACTCGCCTGGAAAGGCGTCCAACTTCTCAAGCAAGTTCGGCAGCCCGGTGAAACCCCCCTACAAGAGGGTACGCTTCGGCCCGAACGAGACACACCAAGTACAAGCTTAACTGGAAGAATCAGCCGTCCCGGACCTGCTTCTAACCCATCTTTACAATAGCACTTGCCACGACGTTCAACCCCACAGAATGAACAGACACCATTACTAAACCATGGCGGATTGAAAACTGAGCTGACATCAAGTCCAAAGACCCCACACTGGGGACGCGAACCTAGCCAAGGGACTCTGCACTTTCTCAGTTCATGAGAAGCTAAGAAGCTATGGTAAAACCTAGATGATTGTTCACTATTAACGTGTTTCTTTGCCTTAGTGACTAAGTTTGTTATGCATCAGGGCAGTTTGAACCTGAACGATACCCCTCGGGGTATGGGCACTCGTGGATGAGCCCCCCTCCAGATCATTGACCCCACCCTCTGGTTCATATCGGCAGGGAAGGGGCCGGGTCTGGACGGGACTCACCCCCGAACGCCATAAAGGTACTGGGGAACCACTCATGGACCTCACTAAACGTAGACCTACTCTGGACAGGTTGAGGACTCACATTGCCTCTTATCACCAATCCAATTTAATCCCCCCTTATCCTCCTCCACCACCCTGGCTCCCCCCCTCACCTTTCCCTTCATAACAAATTCTCACCCTCCCCACATGGGGAAGTCGCCTCCATCCAAACACAAATTGGATGACAGGGTCGGACACCAATTTATGAGAGTAATCCCCTCCTTACGGAAAAAGGTGAAGTCCATGAAGGATGTTCCAAATGGTACTTTCTTCCGATGTTTGATTTACCTGAACCTGTTTTGCTCATACATTAGTAGAAACTGTTTTGCACTGTGCCCACTCCCCAGCCATGGGGGATACCCTCTTGGGAAGCCCGTATCCGGGCTAGTCCCATTAACAGCTTTTATTAAACGCACTCAATGGATCCCCCCGGGCTCTGGAGTAACTTAACAGTAGTGTCCTGGAATGTCAAGGGATTAAGGTCTCCACAAAAGCGTATGCAGATACTTAGACATCTGAAAAAAATCAAAGCTGATGTGGCGCTACTACAGGAGACACACCTAGGTGCAGTGGATCTTCCTAGACTTCGAAAGCTATGGGTAGGAGAGGTAATAGTATCCCCGGCAACGGGGAAAAAAGCAGGGGTGGCTATCCTGCTCAGCAAGAAGCTACCCTACACTGTCCGTAACTCTACTTCGGATCAACTGGGCCGCAGAGTTACCATAAATCTGACCATAGGCGGTAGAGATCTTGCCATCTCTAATGTGTACGCGGAAAACTCTCCTACCCAGAGCTTCTTCCAAAATCTAAACACATGGGCCCTACAGGTCCCAGAAACCCTCCATCTGATCGGGGGAGACTTCAATTCTGTTATGCATAATATGGAAGATCGCACTTTCACTCATATCCAGCCTGCCAACAAACTGAACGCACAGCAAACACCACTTGCTGAAGCGGTAGCATCTTTAAACTTAACGGACGTCTGGAGGATGCTACATCCTACAGACAACGAATTTACCTTCTATTCCCATCCACACAAAATTTTTACACGTATTGACTACCTTTTTGCCTCCAGATCCCTGCTACCCCTGATAACCTCAGCCTCAATAAGTGACATGGTGATATCCGACCATGCCCCGGTGCTGACTACCATTTCTAACCTCCTCCAGAAAAAAACAGGGACACCTTGGAGGTTTCCCACTTACCTAGCCCAAAACGAAAAACTAAAACATATTCTACAACAGACTTGGGCCGAGTACCAAAAAAACAACATAGAATCCCTACAAAACCCTAACCTTTACTGGGAAGCTGGTAAGGCCGTCCTCAGAGGGCACATCATGTCCTTCTAAACCAATTTCAAAAAACAAACCCTATCAGAGCTGCAAAATGCCAGCCAATCACTTAGGGATGCACAAAACCTCCTAAACATGTCACGCACACCTGAGAACATCCGAGCCTGGCAACAGGCAAAGCAAATATTTGACCAATGGTCGGCTGAGCAAGAAAATATGCACCAATTTCACACTAAAGTCTACTTCCACAAATACGGGAACAAAGCAGGCAGGTTTCTAGCTCGGATGGTCGCGGGCAGGCACGCCCCAACACACATTCCCTCCCTAAAAGATCATAAAGGAACCATTACATCTAACCCATCCCAGATAGAGGAAATACTTACAACATTCTACAAAAACCTATACACCACTGATCGCATGGACATTAATGTAGCAGAGGAAATATTACAAGCAGCAGACCTCCCCAAGATAAGTATATCCCAATTAGAGACACTTAACGCTCCGATCACCCTAACAGAAATCTTAACCACAATCAAGTCTCTAGCTAGAGGCAAAGCCCCAGGCCCAGACGGCCTATCTTCTGACTTCTACAAATTGACACTAGACTTTATTCCAAACACGCTCCAACATGTCTACGCTCACATCTGGAAAGGAAACCCCTACCTCCCCACTGGCCAACAGGCATATATCAAACTTTTACCCAAGCCCAACAAAGACAGCCTATCCCCAGGGTCGTATAGGCCTATCTCACTTATTAATGTCGACGCGAAAGTCATGTCAAAAATAATTGCATCACGCCTGGCATCACTGCTCCCCTCACTAATTCATCCTGCACAATCAGGCTTCATACAAGGCAGGTCGGCCACTCTCAACATCAGAAAAGTCCTCCTAGTCCTAGAACAAGCCAAAAAAGACCCAGACTCAAACACCGCTATATTATCGTTAGATGCAGAAAAAGCATTCGACAATATCAGTTTTGAATGGCTTTTCAGAGTACTACAAGAGGTAGGTTTTTCAGGCCCCTTCTTGGCATTTATACGGGCAATGTATGCCAAACCATCAGCCCGAATTGTCACACCAAACTTTATATCCCCTGAATTCCCCTTGGGCAAGGGAACCCGTCAAGGGTGCCCACTTTCCCCGCTCCTGTTCAACCTAGCAATAGAACCGCTATCGCGCATAATTAACTCCCCTGAGGGCATCAGCGGGGTCAAAGTGGGAGACACAATCTGTCGTTCGGCACTATTTGCCGATGACATAATCCTGTTCCTGACCGACCCGCTGAGGGACTTCACCTTCCTAAATCACGTGCTCCACAAATTCAGGGAATGCTCGGGAATGAAAATAAATTTCAGCAAAAGCGAAGTACTCCCACTCAACCCAAAAAAGATGGAAATTTGGAAATCATCTTCCCCCTTCCTGATAGCAAAAGGACAAATCAAATATTTGGGTATACAACTAGGCAGGGACCCATCGTCCTTATACTCTCTAAATTACCCTACCCTAATAACGAAAATAATAAAAGACTTGCACACTTGGCGGTCCCTCCCTCTCTCGCTCTTCGGGAGATGCCACCTAATCAAAATGATTCCATTTGCGAGATTGCTATACCCCCTTCAAACGCTTCCACTCCTCCTCAAACACAAAGATGCGCAAAAACTGCAAACAGAATTTTCTAACTTTATCTGGAATGGGAAAAGACCTAGGGTGGCAATCAAAAAACTCTTTCTCCCGAAGAGTGAGGGGGGGACGGGCCTACCCAACCTAAGAAAGTATAATCTTGCCTGCCTTTTGAGAAACTGTCTAGATGGGGTGGCAAAAAAATCCACATACTCAAACCTTCCTCTCGAAGAAGCAGCGGCCCACCCATTTAAGTTACCTGCCCTACTACACGCCAAGATAGCGTCACTACCGGCACACATCAAACAAAGTATAGTCCTGAGAGACACTATCCTGGCATGGAGGGAAACAAGGAAAATGCTACACCTACCCTTATCGATCTCGCAATCCCTCCCCATTCTAGGAAATCCCATGTTCTCTCCTTCTACTGACACGCAGGTATTCAGGACCTGGGAAAACAAGGGCTTAACTCATGCCCATCAATTACACGACCCAATCAAGAACACATATAAATCCTTCGCCGACATCAGAACAGAGTTCCAATTACCAGACACACATGGCTTTCAGTACATGCAGATTAGAACATACTTACAATCTTGTCAAGGCAAACACCCCTCACCGTTCAAAAAAACATTCCTAGATACACTAGCAACGGAGGGCAATTACTCCATCTCAAAAATCAGTAGACAACTGGACGCAGCACAAACCCCAAAAACAATACCACTAATCTTCCAGCCATGGAGCTCTATCCTGGAAAACACGCAGGCTCCTGAACAAATCCTATTGGGGTATCAAAAAGTACGTTCCATAACCACCTCAGAAATCTGGAGGGAAACCCAATTCAAAATAGCACACAGAGCCTACATCCCCTTGGTCTTCACCCTAGAGGGGCCCAAACACGGCAC
>BLSH010307272.1:3921079-3950405 GCA_018402905.1 Glandirana rugosa
TAACATTTACTAATTAACAATTAACCCGAACGATTTTTGAAATGTCCGGGTCCGGGTCCGTGCCACGGACACCCTAAAGTTCGGTACGGACCCGAACGTTACAGTCCGGGTTCGCTCAACACTAATTATTAACAATTAATCATTTACAATTTATAGCAATTTCTTTGTCTGCCACGATTCCATAGGTGGTGGGGTGGGGACATTTTATGCCTTACCCTTCACCTTTAGTTTGAATAGCATAATGAAGATGTTCCTCCTGAAGCCACTGAATGCTCGCTTTCAGCGGTTATGGGAGAAAAATAATGGTAAACAGTCACCGATCTGAAGAGCCGATATCTCAGGTCCCGCATGTGATGCTGGTCAGCAAGACCTCGCCTCTCCGTCGGTGGGATGGAGATATCGACTCTTCAGAACAGTGACTGTTTACCATTGAGGTTTACAATGCTTGTATTTCTTGGATGTTTGTAAGTGTGGTTTTATGGGGGATTGTGCAATAAATGAGCTGAACAGAGTTACGCTATGTGGAGCTCTGTTTACTTTCATTAACAGGTGACTACTGTGATACAGACATGATGTGGCGGATCACACGTTACTCTATGTGTCTAAAGGCATATTTCTACTGCTGGGCGGTGAGTGTGAACCCCTAAGGGAGTGGGACTCATGAGGTGGCAACCCCCACATGACCTTTTATGGTGATTGGTGCATCAGCATTACAGTTTAAGAATGTTATGAAAGACTGCATTGGCACTTTATCACGTGGTGTTTCACTTACACCTATTCAAGCATTGGACAGTGATTGTTAGTCATTTGTATCCAAAGTGACAGGAGCTCTGTTTATTAGCATTATTGAATTTATAAACCCTGATTTCTATATGGTGCTGATTGTTTTATATGTATTGTTCTTATAACGTCAGCTCTAGGGGTAATCCCCCTCCTTATTATTTGCATGATTTTATATATTTTTTGATTGTATTTATGTTAGACCTTTGAAAATTTTATTTAAAAGTGTTGTCTGCTATTATTGAATCTGAGGCATCCTGGCACTGAGGAATGTATAGAGGGCCTTATCGTATACACTCTTTTTTGACTATATACAGTATATACCTGTTTAAACAATGATGTATGTATATTTATTTTAACTATTTCATGACAAATAAACAAATAGATCAAATTTCAAATTCAAACTCCATTTTTTGTCTGACCCAACAGTTCAAGAGTAGAGTTGAGCAAACCCGCACTGTAAAGTTCGGGTCCGTACCGAACTTTGGGGTGTCCGGGACCCAGACCCGAACCTGGACTTTTCAAAAAAAGTCCGGGTTCGGGTCCGGGGTTCTGGTATTTTATTACACGTGTTGAATAGCTGGGGTCCGGGTCAAAGTTCGGGTCAATATATAGAGGAAATGACAATCAGCGCTAATCTGTGAACATGTATAAAATGAAATGATATAAAGCTAGCTGAACATCTAGGACATCACAAATCCCAGTAAACAATTGATCAAAATAGAAATGATGCAGCGCTTCTAACAGTTCAAAACAGTCCCATGAAGCAGCAAATTTCAGAAGTCTCATACAGGGAGAAACACCACTGGTGCAGGCAGTATATTGATTGAGTGTGGATATCCCACCACCGATAAATCACTGCGCTCACCTCACAGTTAGATCCCAGTTCTACTAAAGGGTCAAACTCACAGATTCCCTCCAAGAAAATATAGCTTATTGGCTCACAGATCTTCAAACGGTCACTTTGTCAACCAAAGAGCTCGTATCAATATCCACATGGGCAGGGGGTACTGTTTTCGGAACAATCTGCTTTTTTGGTCCGGCTTTAAAAAGGTTCCAACTCATCTTCCCCGGGTCCGTCCTCCCCGCTCTCAGTGTTTTCCTTCTCCATCTTCAGGCAGACGGTAAGACCAAAAAAGCAGATTGTTCCAAAAACAGTACCACCTGCTCATGTGGATATTGATACAAGCGCTTTGGTTGACGAAGTGACTGTTTGAAGATCCGTGAGCCAATAAGCTATATTTTCTTGGAGAGAATCTGTGAGTTTAACCCTCTAGAAGAACTGGGGTCTAACTGTGAGGTGAGCGCAGTGATTTATCGGTGGTGGGATATCTGCACTCAATCAATATACTGCCTGCACCAGTGGTGTTTCTCCCTGTATGAGACTTCTGAAATTTGCTGCTTCATGGGAATGTTTTGAACTGTTATAAGCGCTGCATCATTTCTATCTTGATCAAAGGTTCAGGTCAAGTCTGGACCCGATCCCAGACTTTGTCCGTAAGTTCGGCCGAACCTGCCGAACCCGGACTTCCAGAGGTTCGATCAACTCTATTCAAGAGCTCTAGCAGCATTTGTGGTCTGCCAAACTTGCAGTCACTAGACCTTGTAGTCTTTCACACTTCAGATTTCTTCTTTCTCCACATTAGTACACCAAAATATGAATTACTGAGGGTTTTCACATTTTGCACTGTCATCGCACTTTACGCTGCCTTTTTACAATACACCCACAGAGACACTAAACTGTTCTAAGTACCAGTCTTATGAAGAGTGTTCTAAATTATTGACTATCCTTACGCTTTAGTGACAGTGCATTATAATCTGCATCTGCCAGTTTAGCTATGAATGTGCTTTAGGCAGTGAAAAGGTTAATGGACCCAAACCCCAAGAGTTTTTGCACAGAACAGAAGGATATGGCAAGATACCAGCGACAGCAGGGTGAGCAAAAAGAATCTACTTTGTTGCTACGCAACGTCCATATTCTTATTATCAATAGCTTAACTGGGCCCAGCAAACATTTAACCCATCTGTTGACTGACAGACCTTCAAAACCTATATTATGGGCAGCAGCTCCCAATTTGATTGTCTGCGTTAAATGAATGTGTGCCTACAGTAATTCAGATTCCATTCCTGCCATTCTTCTGAAGGTGAAACGTTTGCATATACAAGACATACAGAAGAGCAGTTAGAAGTCGCAGCTGCCTGGCATAAATAGACTTGAACACTTATTGTTTGCCAGCCATCGCTGGATGCTATTATCCAGCAGCGCCGCTTCTTTGAGAGGCAGCAAGGTTTCAAGACAGCTGTTCTTCTACAGCACCTCATTATTGGAGTTTATGGGAGTAGACGCTGGCGCTTCATAGAAATTGCTAGTATCATATTATGTTGTGGGAAAGACTTCACTAAACCTGCAAGATTATATTAAATCTATAATGTTTTGGTACTCATCCAGAGTAGTAATGGTCTGGACTGCTGAAAAATTAATGCGAGATTGTGTTTACATAGAAACAAAGAGCTGGGAGGACTTCAGTTCATTTAACTGTCATAAACACAATGTAATAAAATTGAAGTGAGGGAACTTTCTACTGAGTTAAAATGAATTCTGGTTAAAAAAAACCCTTACCTTTGCAGTGGATCCCCCTTTACACTACAAGGGTTAATGATGAATAATTTGATATACTAACCTTATTTCTTGATCCCGCAGGCTTCCTCCTTTTGGTTATAATAGTCCTCTAAAGCCTTCCCTTCACTGACCTAACAGTTGCAGCACATGACAGTGAAGAGGGCCTGCCCACAACCTGGGAGTGTTGGACAGTTGAGGAGAGCACCGGCTGCCTAGGGGAGTAAGGAATGAGGTAAATATATCACCTTATTTATCATCCCTTCAGTAAACAGAGCAATTAATCCTTTAATTGGGATGAGCCGAGAAGGTATAGATTTTCAGCCTTAAATCAGTCTGTTTTGTTATGTAATATTGGGTATGACCTTTTTTTTGCAGGGATTACATACTCTATATTTTAGTATTAATAAAACAGGCTTTCTTTGGGAATTATTTTGCACTGGAAGATCCTTGATCTATATGAGTCAAATCTGCCTGCATCATGTTTGCTATCTTCTTGATGTAATTGTCCTCTTGAGCCATTTTAGGAAGCCAAAAAGGCATTTGCCAAGGATTCCCAAAATCAGAACTGCTTAACATTCCCAACATCTCTAACTAAAATACATGTAAACCTTACTAGACATTAGTTGTATAAAATAACTGCCATTTTTTAATAAAATAATTGTTTTCAGATATTTTTATTTTTTGTTGCAATGCTGTGTTTCTCAGGGCATATCTCCTGGCGATGACAAGAATGGACCATGTCTATGCAATGTGAGTTGATATGACTACTTGTAGTCTCCAGTGGAAGAGAATGTGCGAGGGTTACAATGCAGGAGCACATTTTAGAAACAAGGACAAAGTGTTGTCAACTTATAACAGAGTGCCTTAACAAGGACCTTAATTCCAGGGTCACTGGGTGTTATTTCAATGAAAACTGCACATTAACCTCTGCTCGCCCGCACTATAGCCGAAAGATGGCTACAGCGTGGGCCTAAATTGCCGGCAGGGCGTCCATGTACTTCCTCCCGTGCATGTGATCCCTACGGGGAGCGCGCAGCTCGCTTTGTGATCATCGAGTCGATGAGACTCGGCTGATCACAGATCAGAGTAAGGGGGCCAATCCCAGCCCCTTACCACGTAATCAGCTGCCAGCCAATGGCAACTGATCATGTGATGTAAACAGAGCCGGTAAACAGAGTCCCGCACACTCCAGACCCTCTGCTACTAAGCAGTGTCCACCAGTGCCACCTAGCAGTGTCCACCAGTGCCACCTACCAAATCATATCAGCACTGCTAAGCAGTGCCCACCAGGGCCACCTACCAGTGCCTACCAGTGCCACCTATCAATGCCCACCAGTACCACCTATCAGTGCCCATCGGTGATGCCAATCAGTGCCCATCAGTGCCATCTTTCAGTGCTGTCTATCAGTGTCACCTACTAGTGCCTATCAGTGCCCATTAGTGCCGTCTATCAGTCTTATCAGTGCCACCTATCAGTGCCATCTATCAGTCCCACCTATCAGTGCCTTTCAGTGCCGCCAATCAGTGCCCATCAGTGACACCTATCAGTGCAGCCTCATTAGTGCCCACCAGTGTCACCTCATCAGTTCCACCTGTTAGTGCCCATCAGTGCCGCCTTATCAGTGCCTATCAGTGCCCTTCAGTGCAGCCTATCAGTGCCCATCAGTGCAGGCTCATCAGTGCACATCAACGTAGGAGAAAAATGACCTGTTTGAAAAATTTTATAACAAACAATGAAAATTTAAAAAAAAAATTTTTTTTTTGTTTGTTTAGCTAAAAATAAAAGCCCCAGTAGTGATTAAATATTGGCCTGGACAGGAAGGGGGTTTAAGTGCCCAGTAAACAAGTGGTTAAAAATCACTTTGAATTGAATTGGCATGTTAAAGTATAAATAAAGTATAAATAAGATGTTAGTCACTGGGTTTACATGAGATACATGTCTATTTCAAACCTAACTTGTGAGGGAACATCAGAAGCAAATGGGGAATTAACATAGCTCCCATTGTCCTGCTATGGAAACAAATACCTCTCTCCCTCATTCCTCCTCAAATATTCCTCTTTTAGCTCTTTTGTAGAGATCTGTATAAATAAATATATTATTTAACTGCCAACATTGTTTATATGATACTACTCTTTATTCCAAGCTTCATATTATTGCACTGATTATTTTGAAATGCTATTATTAAGAAAAAGTAGCAGTGAAAAGCCCCAGTAGGTGTCGGTGTAAGCGTAGTCATTCTTGTGTACGTGTGATGAGGAGCTGTGGCTGAAGTAGGCCCTGTGATAAAAGGTTATCTTGCCATAAATGTCAATGTTCAAGCACTTCCTATAATGGTGTGACCACTTTCTGTCTTTGTCTCCCAGCTGCTTTCTGTCAACAGAATACAATGCATATGGTGAATGAACAAGAGGAGAGGAAAGGGAGAATACATGATAGGATCCCTTTACTGAGTGAGAGCTACAGCTCTCATTGGTCTCCTTGCTGTTGCACAGGAAGGACTGCTGTATTATCCAATGGATACAAATCAATAAACTCTACAGTAAACAGGACTGGGGTGAGCATTTAACATACCATTTAACACATCTCACAAGAGGTAACTTTTTCCCATTGATGAATTTGTATAAAGCCTGACTCAGGGCATTTGTTTAAGCATCATGTGTTTAAGCCCCCCTGAATGGCAGAATTCCTGGTCAGGAAAAAACAGATTAAAAAATAAAGGTAAAGGTAGTAAAGGTTACATATTTCATGTGCATTTAGGAGCATCTAGCATTTCAGTATTATTGCATTCTATTGGTCACAATATTACTTTATTGTGGCCATTAGAATGCATTAATGCTCAAACGTTAGATGTGTCTAGCGTTCAGTTGCGTTTTGGAGCCTTTTGCATTTTCTCTGCTCTTCATCTCCTCTCCTGAATGCGCCTTTGATGTTTTGTTTTCTGCTTGTAAATGCACCTCTTCTAATATGCCTGTAAAAGCCTATGTGTGCATGGACACATAAGCTTACATAGAGGGGCTTTTACAGGCTGATAAAAAAAACAATAACACTCGACGCAGGAACAGCAAACAAAAGTTTTGTGTGCATGAGCCCTAAATGTCTGTGGTTTGAGTTCATCTATATGCTTGAAGTACCTACAATTATAACTCTACCTAGACAACTAAACAGAGATGAACGAAGTCTTAAAAAAATCTGAAATTCAATTATAACAAATAAAAGGCTCAACTGTTTTACCATTATTGTGGTACTTTTTTGAATAAAATACTTGTATTGTTAGCTTTTTCACAATCAAAATACTTAAAGGGTTTTAGCCTTGGATAGTGAACATCGGAATACAGTATATCAACACAAAACCACAGGAACAGTGTTTATTTTTATCTCTACTTCTGAAATAATTGTACAACACTTAGAAATAGCAGTAAAAAGTGAAAATCTAAGGGTTAATAAAGAAAGCTTAAATTCCTGGAAATTATCTGGCCTAGATGTTTCACTAGATAGACTGTATTTTTCATTTACATATGTATAAATCCAATTCTTGAAAGTCTGGCAGTGCATATAGCTGTATATTTACATTTGCTTATTGTCTATAGTACACATGCATAGTAATCATTTATATACCAGTAGCGCAGATGAGCAGGCATTCTCAGGCAGAGTTCTGTGAAACTGTACGTCTCCTTTACATCGGTGGTCAGTTGTAAATAAGCCCACTTACATTTGTTGTTAGAGGGAATAAATATGCCCTTTACAGTGAGGTCATGGGAAAGATTACCCCTTACACTGGGCCTGACTGGGAAGAATGCCACCCATATAGACAACTAAAAAGATCTTCAGTGTCAGTGGTTACTTATCAGAAGGGGAGAGACTTCACTGGTCCCACACCACTGAGAATAGCAGGTGACGTTGGCTTAGAACTATGCTGGCATCAAGAAGGAGGTCAATTTTCCACTACTTACTACCCAATGAGTCCATAGGTTTCTTGAATATACCTGAAATTAAGACTAGGTACAAATAAGAAAAGGTACTGGGTGTCAAGACTAAGTACCACTTACAAATCACTCATACATTTTTATCAGGGGTTCCTTGAAATTCTTTCACATTTTCCTCTGAGGTAAAAGAATGCGAAAGTCTGGCTTAGATATTTAATAACCATAATTACATTTAATTTTATTAATAAAGAATGTATAGAGATAAAGTCTAACTAAAGCTATATAGTTATCTGTGAACCTGAGTAGACTAAAACACCCTCTGATTATTTTAAGGTACCTTCAAGCTAAGATGTATAGGTGAGAAGGAAATCCTATACTAAGGGAGTATTGAGACTGCCATCGCTGATTTCTCCTTATGAAAATACTAATTCTCTCACTGTCATTATGATCCAACCTGGACCAAGGTGCTACAACAAATTTTTGAGAGAACAGCTATTAAAGTCTGTTTAAAAGTGGTAATTGTGGGAGACTGCATACCAACCATTTTCTGTTTATTGCTAAGGAATTGAACACCTATTTAGCGTAATGGGTAAACAGTGACTGGCCTTTTAACATACAAAGATAAAGTGCTGAGTTTCACAAATGTGCTCAATTTTTAGCAAAAACTCAAACTAGAAAGTCCAGTTGAACTTTAAGGAAGAGTTTACTACAAGAATATACACTCGCCACTGTCATAGCACCATACTTACAATACAACTTTTTGTTTTTAAGATTCATATATGTTTTTAAACATGTGGCTTATTTTAATATTCTACTACAAAAACAGCCAACAACAAATAGAATTGGATTAGCAGATTGGAAAATGGGAAAAGGCTGAGTGTAAGGTTTATGCAAGGTTTTACAAAAATGAAGATTAATACATTCTATAGCTGCTGCTTAAATAACTTGATTAGGAAGAAGCTCTCGTGATAGTCAATTATGTCATTGTGCAACTGTCAAATAGTGACTAAGTGCATTAGACAAGGCACTAATAGGAAAAAGCAACATTTTAAAAAGAAACCCATAAAAAAGATAGATTCAACTTTTGAGTTATTTAAAATGTACATAGACTAGGCATATTGTCCTTAAACTTTCTTCACTATTTAGTGAGTCACTTATCTGACATAAGTATACGAATATTGGAAACATGGACCTGCGGAATGCAAAATCTTTTTATGGCTCACTGACTAACTTAGTAATGGACCAAAGTGTTACTGTAAGGCCCTTAAGGACTCAGGTGCAGAATCTAAGGAGCCACCCACTATTCATCAGCTTGGCTTTGCTGCAAAATTATTCCTAACATATCTTTTTCAGATACAGTCAAGTCAGCAACAGCTGGAAAAAAATAACACCAAACCAAGCAACCAAAGTAAATATGTAGAGATGAGGTCATGACTAAAGACAAACGGGTGACTGGAGTAAGTGGAAGGCAAGAATCGTAGCCATGGTCAATGATAAATCATCAACAAGAGTAAGAAACTGGAAACTGAGATCACAAACAAGGTGATGGAAACTATATCTCGGAAACAGCATCACAGAGAGAGGCTTTTGTTCAGGCAATTCCTAATTGCACTACATCTTTGTTTTATTCGATTTCTCAGACATAACACCAGAGAAAGTACAGGAGACAACTACACTTGTCAATATTAATTAGCCGGGGGTGGGGTGCAAGAGCACCTAAACGGACAGGATGCCTTCTTTCAGGTGGAACTGCAGAACTCACAGAAGTTCAATAGAAGAGAAGACAGAGATCCTTTCAGCAGAGGAAAAGTAATGCCTAGCACACAAAAATCAGATGAAAAATACTGCATTCCGAGCGACAATCTGATGAGACAAAGATAATGATACAAGCCCCATCAAAAGCTATGGGGACTCATTGCTTCTGTTACAGATTAGAGTGGTTGTAATCCCTTACCTTGTAAGGCAACCCACAATCCCAAATTGTTTTGTAAAGTTCTAACTTGTTCTAACTTGCAAGTATTCATGACTATTGGATCTGGTTTGCCTGCCCCCTGAGCCTGACCAGACAGCTTTAGGTAAATCCCCAAAACCCAGTCGGCATTTACACAAAAATGCCTAGACCAGGGGTGTCAAACTGGAGGCCGTCCAGCCGTTGCGGAACTGCAAGTCCCATCATGCCTCTGCCTGTGGGAGTCATGCTTGTAACTGTCAGCCTTGCAATGCCTCATGGGACTCGTAGTTCTGCAACAGCTAGAGGGCCACCAGTTTGACACCTGTGGCCTAGACTATTTGAACACTCTGTTTAGGGTTGTATTCTGTATCAGTGGTGCTCCACTCAACAATGCTTAAGATGCATTGTAATAAGCTTTGTTTAGCATTTCAAACAAATTGTTAATGTACACAGCTATTTGGGTAATACAACACAGAGTATCAAATTAAGATATAAGAACTATGAAATGGTCCACTTTGGTCACTTTTTATAAATACTGGGTCCATTTAAAGGGCATCTCTGATTCTGTGAAAAAAATAGCAAATGAAAAAATAATAATATACAATATACAGTTGCTACACGTAATATTGTAATTTAAAGTTATTAAATATATATGTAATTTTCTATAAAATGCAATGCAATATGGCAACCCGGAGGCATCCTGTACACAGCTGGTGTACAGAACTCCCCCAGAAATGTAACTTCTTGCTTATGTGAAGAACTCTGCACTAGGATACAACTCAGGTTTTAGGCAACCTCTGCAACAAAAATGTCATTTTTGGTGAGGTACTCCCTAAGGGTTAATCACATCTACAGGGATACATACGCTGCAACTTTCCTCATCAGAACATGGGAGGTACACCAGCTGAATAAAATGAATTAGTTACTCCCTTTAATAGAACAAACAGCTTTTTTCATCAGAGCAGAAACAGATGGAATATGCAACAAAGTTTGTTGAAATCTTTACATTGATCACCTAGATGGGATTGTTTACTTCTCAGCAAAGGTGGACTTACTCTTTAAAGTAAACCTCTCATGAAATAGACTATGGGGTCACCTTTGCTAGCCTCCTTCTAAAATTCAAGCAGTCTGCCTGTTATCTTAATAATTTGGTTATAATCTGAAAGATGATTCCAAATTCAAGCTGAAAACAAGATTCAAAAGGACCCAGGTCCATGATGATTTGTCAAAAGCCTTGCATCTCCCTAATATATAGTTAAAAAACTTTTTTGGCAAATTGGACCCCAAGGATTTTGGTTCTTTTTAAGTTGCTTTTTTATCATATGCTGACTGCAGATCAGTTGGGAAATGTTTATGTTGGGAAAATGAAAGCACCATCCCATAACAATCTAAAATGATCTTCTTGGAGTACTAAAATAGGTTGTTTTTGGCATGGTAAAAACTCAGAGTAGACTATTCCTGAACTGGAATAGTGTCACTGATTACTTGATCCCAAATATAAATTACTAATGTAACAGTGTGTTGCATGATGTTATCCTACTACAACTTACCATATGCATATATTGTGGCTGGTTATACAGATTACAGTATCTGTCTTTTGTTTGTTTTAGTACTGACCCCAGGAACAATATTCTTATGAAAGCTATGATGACTGAGAACCCTGATTTTGATGTGGTATCTATCAAGTACTTTCTGGTATGTTTATCATTTCTGTGCCATGCTAAGTTTCCCTTTTTGCTCAGTGTGCTTAGAGTTACATCAAATTTAGTGTTAATTAACCAAAAATGCAAAGCAAACATACTATAAAAAGTTTACTTTGCAGCACACAGAGTCCATGACCCTCACTTTTCCAACGTATTGAAGATGTATTTTATCTTAATAATCATCAAGGCAACATATGGTGACTGATTGAAATCCAAGTGAAAATAGCTTTTCTTTAGGACTACAAAAATGTCAACCAAAAATAGAAGACAGCATAAACTAGAACATAAACGCCTAATAAAATAAACATTGAAGAACAACATGAAATAAAGACACAAAAATATGTCTTGCTAAAGTAATGGATTTCCACAATAACCTTTTAGAAGCTGAAAAAAGACAGATTTCATCAGTGTCTGTTTCTGTGAACTGAACAAGAACACAAATAAACGAGAAATATTTTTGAAATACCAACAATAAATTTGAAGTGCAAAGTTTAACTTTTCCAGAGCTAGTAGTTAGTTGCCTGTTATAAAAGTTTGTGCAAAAGAAAGGGCTAATACATGTTCTTTACTTAAAGTGCAAGTTAATATATTAAAAAGACACCTTCCTTTCTGAGCCCCCCTCTCTATCACCTCATATAACCTTTTCTCCTTTCCCGATATGTATATTTCTCTATTACTGTATGCTCTCAGCAATCCAGTAACATCCCACTTTCTCCCATGGTAATGCTATGAAAAGCAGCCTGCTCTGCTTCATGTGTCTCTGTATTTTTTCAGATACAGGGATAGAAGAAATGGTGGAAATGGCTTTTTAAAGTGTTACCTTGAGAGACAGTAAGATCTTATTCAATTTCTGCAAGTATATAGTAACATAGAACGTTTGCATAGAAGAAAAGGAGAATTGGCCATATCAGGTGATAGTGGGGAGCATGAGAAAGAAAGAATGTATTTTGGATAATTCTGATACACTGTTTTTAATGCTTTGAAATCAGTGCAGCACTCAAAGGGCAAGAGCCTGAAATACAAAGAGAAATTCTTAATCGTACATTACAGGAAAGGACAAGGCACAGGTTATTAGTCTTAAAAGAGAGGGCCAAAGTTCTATTGGCCATACTTCTCTTCTGGGTCACAGGAGTGCACTTATTTCTGCACTCCTGTGACTTAGCTGACATCACATAGCCGGTCCAGGTTCTGCAAGAATCATGAGTTTAAGCATGGGATCCACCCAGATGCCTGACTGGCAGCTGGGTCAGCCTCCCTGCAGGCCACTGAAAGCCTGAGAAAGTTGCTCTCATCCCCTCCACAGCTTGGTGCTCCAGTGAGCTCTGAAGGGGCAGAACAGAGAGCGGTGATTGACAGCCACCACTCTCTGCTCAATGAAGACTGAGAACTGAGCTGTCAGTGGTAATGTGATCACTTGGTTGTTGGTCATAGAGCCGGTGGGGGACAGCTGTAGTATTGGACCGATGCTGCAACCATGTAGGTGAGTATGTATGTTTATTTATTTATTTTTTATTTCCAGGACTTTCCCTTTAACCTTACATATGCAATTGCCTTCATTTGATTGGACACTTGCAAAAAAAAAGCTGGGACATCACCTAAATAACCACTCCAACTCCTGTTGTTCTTAGGTCTGAGAGAAACGTACCTATTTTATTGTTGAGGTATTTTTTTATCAGTAATCTCCTATTAAGTTCCTAGCTGCACTGTAGCCACTGTGGCTCTCCTTCAACAGCTTTCAGGATTAGTTGACTCCTCAGCTGAGTATTGGGGGTTTGTACCTGGACTTCACCTGGAAGAAGATTTGCATAAGATACTCTCAAGTTGTTCCTATGAGGTGTCCCATGCATCTGACTTATTGGATTGGATTATTGGATTTCCAACACAGATTTTGGAGTCAGGAAAACCCTTTTCCCCAAAGATGTGGAAAATTCTCAAAATGGGTAGCAGCGTAATGGATGGCTGGGGGGGGGGGGGGGTAGCCCAGAATACCCTTTCAGTTCAGGGGGCTTGGTTGTTGTAGCTCAAGGCAATGTGGTTGTCTCTTCAATGTTAAACCTCTTAGCTGCAAGGTCACTCGAGCAGTACCCATTGCTTGATACTGCCACAACAATGGGTGGCCTACATCAACTATAAAGGAGGTGTCAGAAGTTGTGCAGTCCAAAGAGAAGCAGACTTAATTCTCATTTGGTGAAAAACAGCATGTCCTTGCCCTGTCTGCTGTCCACAGCCCAGGCATAGAAAAGGGACAGGCAGACTTTCTCAGCCGTTAGTATCTGGATATGGGGGAGTAATTCTTATTGCACTGGACAGGCCCAGGAAGACACAAAATTCAGACATACCCAAACTTGGCAGATTCTTCATGAGCGCCTCATTGGCTCTTCATCATTGCACCTGCAAGGACAACTTTGCATGCTGTGAGGCTAAGAGATTCCATCCTAGGAAGTACTCCATAGGATGCATTCTGTCATTTCTCCAGTCTAGTCTGGACCAGTATCTGGGCTTGAGTACCATCAAGGGACAATTACCATCCCTAGCTATTTTGTTTCAGAGACCATTGACCTCTCATTCCTTGGCTAAGGCCTTTGTGCAGGGTGTTGCCCACATTTCTCTCCCTATCTGTTACTTCATGGTTCCTTAACCAGAAACATTTGTCCCTTCAGTGTCACACTAGGAATTTCTGTTGAGCTCTTTCTTGACCCAATTTTATATGGGACTGTTGGTATTGCCTATCCCTCAGTTGGACTGCTTTTGGATGTTCTAATGATTGAGATTAAGATCCTGTGTCCTGTACTGTATGAGTAAGAAAATGGGATTTATGACTTACCAGTAAAATCCCTTTCTGGTGTATAGTACAGGACAGAGTTCCCTCCCCTCTTTATTATGATATCCCTTTTGCTTGCTACAAAACTGTGGCTAGTTGGGAGTGGGAGGTGTTAGATAGGAGATGTATCTGCAGCTTTTTGCTGGTATCCAATCGCCTCAAGGTAGCTGCATTTAATACAGTTATATAGATTTAGGGCAGAGCTTAATTATATCTGAGCACCACAAACTGAAAAATCTATTTCGTTTTAATTTTTTAATATTCAAAGAAAATTCAATCATCCATCCACGTCTCCATGTTTATTTTGTTGAGAAATCACTTTGAAAAACACCCCCTAGCAGTTTTAATGGTGGCCATCCTAAGTAAGGGCAGTGGCATCATGTAGCATTTACTTCCATGAAATTTCTCTGCTTTTAGCTCACACATGCAGGCAAGGAGGGTGTGCCCTGCTCCCCTCCTCCAGATGAAAAAAAAATAGTGTGAAAACTCCTGACATGTATGACATAGTTTTGGCCTATACCAGAAGCCAGGAAGCAATTGCAGAAATGCAACAAAACATGTTTAATGAGTAAATATAATATACTTTAAGAGGAGATATATACTGTATCTAAATGGTGATTCAAGCATAGGGAGAAAACTGTTCTGTTTCGGGTTCTTCAAGAGGACATGGGATCACTCAATGAATTTGTATTAAAAGCGGTTTAATCTTAAACTGGGTAAGATGTTCTTTACTGTTAGAACAGTAAGGATGTGGAATTCCTTTCCACAATTGGTTTGAGCAAGAGGTATCGACAATTCCAAAACAACTTTTAGATAGGCATCTTAGTAAACATAATATACAGGGATATGGGAATTGTTAAAGATATAAATACATACACATTCACACAAGTTGAACTGAATGGACTGGTGTCTTTATTCAACTTTACTAACATTGTAACTGTAGCACACCCCACGTAGGAGCCACTGGTAAAAAGGGATCCTTCATCCTGCATAGTCAGGCACACCAAATTTTCAGGCTCCCAGAGTCAAGGAACAGTCCAGTGCTTGTTTTTGTATTTTTATTGAGGGTATAAGGAGTAGGGGTATTACGGGATGCCCAATTAGCTTTAGAACTTCAGAGACAACATTCCTATATACAGTCTATATACACTCTTCTTCTTCTTCCTCCAGCACATTTTCTTGCTAACTTCACTGGCACACTTGACAAAAAATGATCCTGATGCGGCACTCAGCCAGATCTTGAAGCAACAACCTGTTATAGGCAGGAATGTGTAGTAAAAATCAGTGTCCAATTTACATCCCCGTTGCTTCTGATCCCAGCACCACCTCTTCAGGAACTGCCAACCCGCCTGGTGGCAGCTGCCCCTTTCACTAGTCCTCTTGGCTAACTTTCCTCAGTCCTCCCAGAATGACACCACAGTCCTCCCAGACTGCAGACTCATCAGCCCATGCTGTCTTTTCCTGGAGAACTGGAAGTGCTGACTCTCTCCTGCTGTCCTCGCACCTGCTTCCGTGCATCCAGGACAGGACTCCTCCGTGTGTTGTAGAGGATCCCTCCAGCACCCGAGCCCAAGACCCCCCCCAGACTTGGGGGCACCTTCAAGGGCCACCGACAGCCTCTTCAGCTCTCCTTCTCCATCTTCCACCCGACTGCCCCTGCTGGCATGACCCAAGAGTATTTAAGAGGTGCCTGCCCCTGCCAGCCTACATGCTGGGGATTGGCTGGGGCCCTCTTCAATAATCCAAGCAGCTCCTCCTAAACTCCACTCTCTACTTCTGGAAGCTTCGCCAAGGTTCCAGAGAGCATGAGAAGTTGCCAGAAGTGCTGCTTGATGAGTCATCCAGCCAGTGGTGTATTTAGGTTTTGTGCTGCCCTAGGCCTGAATAAACTTGTGCACCATCTAATTTAAATATGGCCCACCCCTTCCGGTCAAGGCCACACCCCTTCATGTTTAAGACCTGCCCTGTCAATAAGTGCAGCCCCCTTAGTGCAGCTTATCAGTGTTGCCTTGTGGCCATCAGTGCAGCCTCAACAGTGCCCATTAGTGCATCCTCATCAGTGCAGCATATCAGTGCTGCCTTATCAGTGCAACCTCATTAGTGCCCTCAGTGCAGTGTATCAGTGCTCATCATTGCCGCCTAATCAGTGTCCATCAGTGCCGCCTTATCAGTGTTCATAAGTGCAGCCTATCATAACCCTTTAGTGTAGCCTTATCAGTGCTCATCATTGCCTCCTCATCAGTGGCCATCAGTGCTGCCTCATCAGTGGCCATCAGTGCAGCCTATTAGTGCTGGGGCTTTGTTTTAGTTAGGACCTGCCTGCCTATATGTGCTATCACAATATGTCACTGAATTAGTAAGATTACTCCTACAGTATCTTGTAAGATATTTAGACTTGTGTTTGCTGCCACTGATTGTAATTATAGGATTATTTCACTCGTTTGTATTATGACTAGGACTTCTCTAGTAATAATCAGTGGCAGCAAACACAATTCAAAATATCTTATAAGATAGGAGTAATCTTACTAATCCAGTGACATACTGTATTGTGATAGCACATTTGATATAGGTGAGCAGGTCCAAAATATTATTGCATCATATACAATTAAAAGTCTTAATGGTATATGATCCAACTCAATATGCTTGCTGAAGGATGTTTAAAGAACTGAAATGAATGATATATATTGAAATGATGCGCGCCTGCCATCGCCATACCTGGGGACTTCCCCCCTCTCTTCTCCGCGCTATTGACACAGAGCCTGGGAGGAAGTTACATATCGTAACTTCCTCCAAGGATGCCATGGAGGAGGGTAGGTGGAGCATTAGGCTGCTAAGATCTGCCAGTGCCACACTTACTAGTATTGGCGGCCATCAGTTGTATTGAGTGCGGCCACCGCCCTGTCCGAATATCCTCACCGGCAGGTATTATCATATTCATAAACGTAAATATCTGCAACTTGTGATAAAGTTATATAAATATGATTTGAACAAATAGGCATCTAGTACACTTAAACCCACACAGAGAGTTAAACAAGCTAGTAAAAATAATCAAGTGCAGCGCTAATATAACAAGTGGTAAAACTGTACATAAAAAAGTCCTCATTCAATCTGTATAATCAATAAAGTGCTGGTGCAATGACATGATATCCTAGTGATAAAGTTCATAAGAATTTCTTCTGTGCAAAGAGATATGAAGAGAGTTCTATTTCTAGAGGATAAGCGCCCATCTTCACTGGTGAAGGATTATCATTTGGTGGCTGTTTTCCAATAACAAATCTCCTTTATCTGATATCCTCTGGAAACTCTTTTCATATCTCTTTGCACAGAAGAAATTCTTATGAACTTTATCACTAGGATATCATGTCATTGCACCAGCATTGTATTGCTTTATACAGATTGAATGAGGACTTTTTTATGTACAGTTTTACCACTTGTTATATTAGTGCTGCACTTGATTATTTTTATTATCATATCGGCAGGCAGCAGTGTGGCCGATTTATGGGGGCACCAGACCGATTTGCCTCCTAGACCCTATCTACCAAATCTACCTACACTACAGCTTACAAAAAATAACTATTTACCTAGCACACTAAGCTAGAGGGTGCTACATAACTTTGTAACTTTCCTATCTTTTTTCTAAGGCTAGCAGCATAAGGATTAAAAATAATTAATCATTAATTGAGAGTTTAGCTCCACTTCAATGAAGACTGGAAGTATACTAACTTTACTGTGCAAACAAATGTCACCTTTACTCTGCGCCATGGCATGTGCGTGCACATGCATTCAAACACCTATGCTCGCAACTATGTTCATGCCCCTAAGTACATGCACAAAAACATGCACAAAAAAAAGCATGGCCGGCATGAGGTTCCCGACAGAGTCCATAAAATGTTGTGTGGTGACAAGTTGTTATGTTACAGTACACCTGGGGCAAATTGTGTCACCAGTAGCATGTTAGGCACGTTTGTCATTTAAAACAATATGAGCTCCATTTACCTTGTAGCGGAAACATTCTCCTCAGATCTTCCCTCAAAGTCATCTATCAGAGGTTATATTCTGTAATTTCCTATCCAGGGCACTAGACACTAGTGGCTGCTTTATCCTCAGCAGGGTGACTGGTTCCCTTACCATCACTGTGTAGGGAACAGTGGGCAGTACTATGGTAATTGAGCAGGAACTCATCACTTGTCTTTACTAATCCCTGGCCAGCTCATCCCACTCCTAATAAGGTCTGACCCCTTGCATCATCTAATCCTGTCATTACGTCAAATGCCATGACTGCCACTCTTTTTTTTTTTATTATTGCCTTCCAATGCTGTGCTGATGCCTGCCTGCCCAGCATGATACTGCTAGGTAATGTTTCCCTGCTTTGTAGCTGTCGGCGATGAGTGTGGGGAATAATGGTGGGTGGATATGGGTGGTTAAGGACAAGATAAATCACCTACACGCCTCCAAATAAATGCACAGGCGTGAAATTAACACCCCTAAGCATGTGGGATGTGGCGGTCAGATGTGGCAGGCAGAAATTATGTGCAGCACAGCAGAGCCCTGATAGATAAATTATAAAGGCCAACAATTCTGGTAATTTTAACTTAATTGTATGCATTTGTAGGGTTTGTGACAGTAAAGAGATCAGAAATAGCTAGAGGAGACTCATAACAAAGCGTGAGAGGTTTGTTGTGGCTTTTTTATACTTTGGCTTCTGGTAGTTAATTGATTGGATTTCATTCTTTCTTTTTTTTCAAACTATCTTTTCCCTTTTATTTTTGTAGTTTATTTACCCTCTATTTCATTAATTATCTTGCTAAGAGGAACTTAAAAAAATGGGCCATTATTATTTTTTTTTCAGGGGGGCTGAAAAAATGTGGGAGAATTGATTTGTAAAGGTATGGTAATGTGGTAATGGCAGTTACAGGTTTACATAGTTAGGTTGAAAAAAGATATCAGCCCATAAGATTAATGATCTCCCCAGTATTTCATATTCTTATGCAGCATGACCCCCGTCTTCAACCATACCTTATAGCTTGCATGCAGTCTTATTATCTCCACCCATATGTCTTTAACCATCTACTGTAGTATGCCTGCAGTCTCTGACAGTCTTCTGAAGAGTTGCATATGCTCAATAGTATGAGCATCCCTTTGGTATTGTTAGGAGTTTTTCTTCTTATGTCCACTAAATTAACCAGCACTGCTATAGACATTATATGGCAGATTCTAATCATGCTGCAAATGGCTGGATCATGCAGTAATCAATTGGGGAGGTGAAATACAGTGTCAAGCCACCATTCTCAGAGCAAAACACTCAAGCAAATCAGAAAAGTTGCTCAATTGTTGACCTGAGCAGGAATGCTGATGTGAATAATGCGTTTCTGTATGAGAGAGAGAATAAGAGAATAACTACCTGAAAAGTCACTGGGAGTCACATATATAATGCATTAACTTCAGATCATCCACCAATATTCAGCTCAAAGCAGGAGCAGGGGTAATGGCAAAACCTGCTTGTCATTTTGTTAAGGGAAGGTCTTATCCTTCCTTCCGTCCTCCCAAAATATCTGAATAAAAATATTTTTTATTTTCATATACCAGCAGCAGGTGGGGCTCTTGCCTCCTTTTACAATGTTTAACTGGGGTCGCTTTACTTGTTTTTCTTTTGTTCACAAAGAAAATGTAGTATGTGGGAACATTTGTGTTACTACATAGAAAAGTCCCAAAGCAAATAAGAAATATAAAACTTTTATACAAAAACATAAAACTGCGTCAAAATACATTGATAAACAGAAAAAAATCACATTAAGTGTGTTTTATTATAAATAATATAATAATATTAGTAATATAATATAATAATAACAACATAACAGTATACTCACCCTAATACAGAATATATTCTTAGTTTATCTATTGAGGAATGAGTGCACTTATAATTATTGATACTGTTTTGTGGCAAATATACAGACAGCAGTGCCAGCACTTAACTAGCATTTTTAAATGGCATCGGAGGTCTGTAACATTATAATATAAAATAGTGGCAATCTTTTATAGCAGACATTACACAGCAAGTAAATAAACCTAGCCCCTCAGTTTATATGGCTGCACATCACATTGTTTAGATGCTGCATATAAAGTTTAATATCAACTGCCATCCATTGTAGCCTTTCATATTAATTTAATAGGAAGAGATTCAAAGGAAATAAGTGTTGCCTACTCCTTCCTAAAAGTAATCACCCTAATACACTTTGCATGTTTTAGAGCTGGGGAAAATCATCCCTTCTGTGCATCTGAAATGAGGTTTCAACATACTTTACATTTCTAGCCTCCTTCAAATTATATTATCATTCATTAAGCTTGTGAATCAAAGCTCATATTCTTGTTTAAAGTCTCTGAAGGTACAGCTCTCCTCGGCTTTGTACCTATTTCATATTGGAGTATGTGGAGTAGAGTCTTGGGGCCAAATTGCTTATTATATTTATTGGGTGTGTAACAATTTGTAAACTGCAAATAAGTTGAACACATAATGCACATTAGGGTGCCTTTAGTGAACCCTATATTGCTAGGTTATGCAACTGATTTGAGCTTCATATGTAATATTTGGGCCATTTAATGATAACTTCTGAGTAGAGTAAAGTAAAGTTTGGGTTTGTCCCGGACTTTAGGGTGTCTGTGTCCCGAACCCAAACACGGACATTTGAGAAAAAGTCCGGGTTCGGGGTTCGGGTATTTTTTTGTGCCTGTTGAATAGCTGCAAGGCAGCCAATCAACAAGCGTTTCACTCGTTTGCCCTTAGAAGCCATCACAGCCATGCCTACTAATGGCATGGCTGTGATTGGCCAGTGCATCATGTGACACAGCCTCTATATAAGCTGGAGTCACTTAGTGCTGCATGTCACATCATCTCATACTAGTGTAGGGAGAGGATGCTGCTGCTGCTGCTGTGAGGGACAGATTAGCTTTAGAAAATCTGTTAAAAACAGCTATTTATTGGTGGGTCGGTGCTAGAGGAGATTTTTGTTTGCTTGAGTACATTTTGTTTGCTAAGCAAAGTGCCTCATATAAAACCTAAGCAATTTTTCTGTTTGTTAGGTGGACATTTGCAGCCATTTTTGCAAGTGCAGTGTCCTTGCAACTGCTTGTGCGTCAGGGACACTACTTTAATCGTGTTCTGTTAGTTCAGTTGGCAACATTTTGGCATATTTAAATACTGCTTTTACATTGCAGTTAGACAAATAAAACATTTTTTTTTTTTTGCGCAAAATATTACATTTGCGGCCAGCGGGGCATTTCTTGCACAAAATTAAAAAGTGCGTCTACATTGCTGGTTTAAAAAAAAACAAAATTCTAAATACTACATTTGCGGCCAGCGGTGCATTTCTTGCACAAAAATAAAAAGTGTGTCTACATTGCTGGTTTAAAAAAAAAAAAAAATTCTAAATACTACATTTGTGGCCAGCGGTGCATTTCTTGCACAATATTCTAAATACTACATTTGCGACCAGCGGTGAATTTCTTGCACAAAAAAAAAAGTGCGTCTACATTGCTGGTTTAAAAAAAAAGAATAATAAATAGTGCTACATAGTACATTTGCACCTTGCTGTGCATTTCTTGCACAAAATTAAAAAGTGCGTCGATATTGCTGGTTTAAAAAAGAAAAAAAATAGTGCTACATAGTACATTTGCACCTTGCTGTGCTTTTCTTGCACAAAATTAAAAAGTGAGTCTACATTGCCAGTTTAAAAAATAATATAAATTTGTGCTAAATAGTACATTTGCGTCTAGAATGAGGAGAGCGTCAAATAAGGGACGTGGTCATGGGGCTGCTGGTGCTGCTGGTGCTGCTGGTGCTGCTGGTGTTGGTGAAGCTCCTGTTGCAAGGAGAGGACGTGGTCGATCTGTGCCAGCTACACGCACAAGGGAAACACCTTCCTCAGGTGCGAGTAGCTGACAGAACCTTCAACGTTATATGGTAGGCCCGAATGCCGCTCAACGAATGGTGAGGCCAGAACAAGTACAGGTGATAGTAGATTGGGTGGCTGACAATGCCTCCAGTTCCTTCACATTGTCTCCCACACGGTCCCTTGCTGAAAGCTCAGAGTTGGCACCTGAACCCCATGGCCATCTGTCTTTCACCTCAGCCCCTTGTAAATCAGCCAAGCAGTCTGAGCCCCAAGTCATGCAGCAGTCTCTTATGCTTTTTGATGACTCTCCTGGTGTGCTTTCCGTGGGCCATCCACATAGCCCTGCCCCAGAAGTGGAAGACATTGAGTGCACCGATGCCCAACCACTTCTGTTTCAGGATGAGGACATGGAAACACCACCGAAACAGGTCTCTGATGATGATGAAACACAGGTGCCAACTGCTGTGGCTTTCTACAGTGTGCAGACTGACAAGGAGGGCAGTGGTGAAGAGTGGGTGGAAGATGGCCTCACACAGCCATTGGTATACTTAAGTGAACTTATTCTTCTTTTTTTTTTATAGAACATAAGTCTTTATTGGAATTTGTAACAGGAGAAACATGAAAAATAAACTATGGTACATTTTATATGGAAAAAGTGAACCCGTGCTAGAACATCTCTGGGTTTGTCTGCAGATAGTGATCTTTTTTTTTTTTTAAT
The DNA here is from genome assembly GCA_018402905.1 of Glandirana rugosa. Lineage (NCBI taxonomy): Eukaryota > Metazoa > Chordata > Amphibia > Anura > Ranidae > Glandirana > Glandirana rugosa. Next base: position 3,943,486 of record BLSH010307272.1, read on the forward strand.
ATGTCCCAATATTTTGGGGGTTACCCCAATTAGAAAAAAATCCCAAACAAACAAAAAACTGTGTTGACTACCTCCTCCTCCTCCACCGCCACTTCCACCTACATCGCCACGGTCACCGCCTCCTCAACCTCCTACTCAACATCCACCTCCTCCTCCTCCATTTTTTATTTTTGTTTATGTGATTTTAAGTTATTTTCCTATCCACATTTGTTTGCAGCCCTCTAGTCTTTTCCAGGACTTTTTTAGAGCCATTTTAGTGCCCAAAAGTTCGAGTCACCATTAACTTCAATGGGGTTCGGGGTCAAGTTCGGGGCCAAACTCGAACTTTTTCGCAAAGTTCGGGCGAACCCGCCAAACCCAAACATCCAGGTGTCCGCTCAACTCTACTTCTGAGCAGTAACAAGTATTTTTGAGCATCCTTACATATTGGAAAATCTCTGTGATCATGTATTTCTTGTGAGTGCACTGTAACAGAAGAGCAGGTGAATTGAGCATTATGCACTGTACTGTATGAACGTGTGCTCACAGCTCTGCCAGACAGATGTAAGCACTAACTGAAGTAAATTTAGAATTCTAAAGCATAAAGTATCATAAAAAAACAATGTGTTTTCAATTTTTTCGTCTTTTGCTGCATCTTAGTTCTGCTGGTCTCCTGTAGCCACTTTGCAGCAACATTCTGTCTACATGTATGCATGGTGTTTCTCAACTACTTGTATTCTCCATTGAAACTCAACTGGGGTTGATTTACTAAATTGATTTGATTGATTTACTAAAACTGGAGAGTGCAAAATCTGGTGCAGCTCTGCATGGAAACCAATTAGCTTCCAGGTTTTTTTGGTCAAAGCTTCACTGAACAAGTTGAAATTAGAAGCTGATTGGCTACCATGCACAGCTGCACTAGATTTTGCACTCTCCAGTGTTAGTAAATCAACTGCGCTGTGTGAGAAGGTGCCAACACAGGATCACAACCGGTTGTCAGGAACAGAACATTATCACCTTATACCAAGAAGTGCCTAAGCAAGGATCCCCATAGCAGCATTACCAGGTATTTTTTATTAAAGTGATTGTAAAGGCAGAAGGCCTTTTTTATCTTAATGCATTCTATGCATTAAGATAAAAAAAAAAAAACTTCAGTGTGCAGCAGCCCCCCTCAGCCCCTCTAATACTTACATGAGCCCATCTCTATCCAGCGATGTTGCACAAGACTGTATGTGACTCTCCTCCTGATTGACTGAGACAGTAGCGTGGCGCTATTGGCTCCCTCTGCTGTCAATCAAAGTCAGTCAGCCAATTAGTAGAGAAAGGGGGCGGGGGCGGGCCATAGCTCTGGGTCTGAATGGACACACAGATTAGCGGCTTGGCTCAGGTGACCCCATAGGAAGCTGTTTGCTGTGGGAGTACTCAACAGGAGGGAGGGGCCAGGAACACCGACTAGGAACCCAAAAAGAGGAGGATCTGGGCTGCTCTGTGCAAAACCACTGCACAGAGCAAGTAAGTATGACATGTTTGTTATTTTTAACTAAAAAAAACAAGACTTTAGTATCACTTTAAAGCTGTAGCTTGTTATGCACTGTGTCTCTGTGTGGAGGTCATTATCTTGTATAGGTAGGCCTTTGGAATCTCATGTCAGAGCCTCCAGTAAGGAGAACAGCAACCAACTCAGGAGTGACATCACTGAATCTGACTTCTAATCTTTTAAGTTCTCACTCACACAGGACTTAAGAATGCCCCTTTTACAGGTGCTGATCTTTTTTTTCATCCTGTAAAAGCTCAGTTTAAGCCTTTGTGTCCATGCACACATTCACAGGGGTATTAGAAGAATAGAATTTACAGGCTGAAAAAAATCACACCAAAGGCACGTTCAGGAGAAGAGCTGAAGAGCAGAATAAACTGCTAAACACAACTAAATGCATCTAAATGCACACAAATGCTAGATGCGTCTAGCATTTGAGCGTTAATGCACACCAATAATCAGCATAAATGAATATTCTGGCCTACTCGTGACAACTACTTTCACCTATAGGTAAGCCTATAATAAGGCTTACCTGTAGGTGCCCTGCATATCTCCCAAACCTGCACGGTTCAGGAGATATACAGTTTCCTAGATGTGCCAATGTCATTTCGGCACATGCACAGTGCGGAAACGCCCTCCGTGCTGTTTCTCCACCGTAATCGTCACGTGACTGGCAGCTCCCGCGCGCATGCGCAGGAGTGACATCATGCGACTCCGGCCAGTCACAGAGCCGGAGATCGTGGCCTCGGAAGGAAGAGGGGCTGAAGATGGATGCTGCCAGCACAGGGGACATCGATGGATGTCGCAGGCTTCGTTTGCAGGTAAGTGGCACATAATGGGCTACTATGCGATGCATAGTAGCCCATTATGCTTCTACTTTACAGGGGAATGTAGAGGAAGTAAACCCCATCAGGGTTTACTTCCTCTTTAAGTTTTATTGTTTTAAGTTTGTTCATTTTAAACTTTCATTCGTTTTTCATTCAATTAATGGGAGTTGATCGAAAATCATTTTAGAGACCCATAAAATTGAAGGAAAACTTTTGGTGAGCGAGCGAAAATCTAAAGGTCGATATATTTTTCACCTGACAAAAATCGTTTGTGTAATGCACATGTGACAGAGAACTAACCTGGAAGTCCAAAGTTGGTGTGCACGAATGTTCATTCGTAAACAATGATAATGCACAATCATCAACACTACAAAAGGAACCAAGTCATATCTATGACCAACATAGCAGCTAAACACTTTTTCCTGACGCCAACATGGCAGCATACTAGTGATAGAGCTCCGCCTCTTGACCACTCCCTCAGGACCAGTGAATAGCATAAAAAAGGCATAGTTAGCCGCCGCCCCATTCTTCTTTTTGTCCTCATACCTCCACGCACCAGTGAAGAGTAAGCAGTTCTATGTCCCTACCTCTGCCTCTGTGCAGTAACCGTCTGGGTTCAGGCTCTCCCACTTTCGGAGACCCAGTGCTCGGGCCACTAAATGTGCTAAAAAGCCTGGGTGCCCCTTCTGTGGGTCTTGATGGGGCCCTGCAGTGTTTCCTCTTTAGGAACAAAATCTGCCATTATGTAAGTGTCTGTGGGCTGAAGCTTGGGAGGGCCAGCTATTTCATTCATTTTCCTTTTTTGGTTCCTTGCACCATACAGGGATGCCTATCTCTTTTATTCTGTGCTGTTTCATATGTGTTCTCCCTTACCTTGGTCTGTTTCTCTTTTGAGTGCCTCCCATGTCTCCATGTTTGTTTGTGTTCTGTTTGCCCATGTGGCTAGACCAGTGGTTCTCAACCCAGTCCTCAAGTACCCCCAACAGGCCATGTTTTGGGAATTTCTCTTAGATAAAATAGCTGTCCTCAATACCAAGCCATTGACTCCAATTTAAAGCACCTGTGCAAGATAAAGGAAAACCTGAAAACATGGCCTGTTGGGTACTTTAGGACAGGGTTGAGAACCACTGGGCTAGACCATGCTGCCTGGGGCGTCTTGATGACATCATTGGGCTGTGCTGGCCATCTTGCTTATGGGCAAAAGCCCACTGTTGCTAGCAATGAAGGATGCAGTCCTGGGGGAGTTCCCCCTGCTGATTTTTAGCAGGTAGTACACCAAAGAAAAAAAAAAAATTGTATGTATGTATGTGTGTGTGTATGTGTGTGTGTGTTTGTGTGTGTGTGTGTGTGTGTGTATATATGTGTATATGTATATATATATATATGTGTGTATACTGCATTAATTTGTTTCTTTTACTTTAAAAAAAAGAGAAATGTGTATATATATATATATATATATTTATTTATTTATTTTGGTGGAAAAAAAAAAGTTTATGTGTGTGTGTGTGTGCATGTATGTATATATATGTATGTATACTCATTCATTTGTTTCTTTTACTTAAAAAAAAAAAAAGGAGAGAAGTGTATGTGTGTATGTATATGTATATATATATATATATATATATATATATATATATATGTGTGTGTGTGTGTATGTGTATATATACATGTATATATGTGTATGTATTTATTTATTTTGGTAAAAAAATATATATTTTCTGTTTGTTATGGAGGCATATATTTTTTTCTCCTCGTTTTAATGTCAAAAGACCTTCTCTCTGTAGTGCTATTTTCCTTTCTGGCTATCCTCATTTCAGCTGGCCGTCCTATCTGTCCTAAAGCCATGAGTCAGTCACTGCTTATGCAAAAAGACCCTCAAATTCAAAGGTACGGGACCACCCTGTTGGTAAGTTTGCAGGAAAAGAGTGCCTCCTTATGCGGATTGCTTTGAGTGTGTTCAGCCCCGCATGCTCATGCTCTCAAAAATCAAGAGCCGGGGAAGGCGGACGGTCTTCATAAGAGTGTAACTGCAGGGCTCCAAAGAAGACGTCTTATCGCCTCTTCCCCAGGGCAACGCCAATGCCCCAGCAAGAATCCTGCAGGGCCTGTGACACAGCGCCTGTAGCCAATAGGCTGGTGAGTAAAGACTGCCCGGAGGAGTTCGCAGTTAACAGATAACACCAGATATCTTTATTAATTATGATGTAAGATGCTATTTTGGACTCCCAGTGCGAAGACCCAGTGCTCGGGCCGCTAAATTGCGCTAAAAAGCCTAAAAAGCCTGGGTGCCCCTTCTGTGGGTCTTGATGGGGCCCTACAGTGTTTTCTCTTTAGGAACAAAAATCTGCCATTATGTAAGTGTCTGTGGGCTGAGGCTTGGGCTACCCTGGTGAGTGGGCAGCCTGCAGATAATAGCTCCTCTTCATCAGAGGAAGACCCGGAGCTGCTTGGTTTCAGTTTTGTTTTCCTTCGTGGAACAGTGGACCCAGATGGTCATGCAGGCCATTACATGGGCTGGGTGACTAGTCTCCTGGGTCCAGGAGATAGAGACAGCCGTTGGAGAGGAAATCCATAACGCTGATATCATTCAAACCCTAGCCAAGATGAATGTGTCTGTGAACTTTATTGCAGCAATAATTTCAAACAGGTGCCTGGCCATAGCGATACTATACTCAGTCACGGCTAGGGGGGCCCTATGGTTGAGACCCTGGGCGGTGTCTTGCTTCCTAAAAACAAGATTGGTGTGAGTCACTTTATGGCAGAAGATCTCTGTTTGGTACAAAACTGGAGACAGCCATATCATAAGTGACAGGAGGTAAGTCCAATCTGCTCCCATAAGACCGGAAGCAAAAGGAAAAGAAAATAGTTCTCCTGGCAGGTTCTACTTCTCTAGGTCCAGGGAGCCTAAGGCCAGCTGTTAGGCCAGGGTCCCAGGTAGAGGATGTAAGGGAACCCAGGCAACCTTTTACAAGGCCCATAAGCGAAAATCCTTGGGTATACCACAAGTGCCCACTAAGCCCTTTTGACGAGCACATGCCCAGACTCTTGAGGTAGGAGTCAGAGGGCACGCTTTATGGGTTTCTGGACAGCATGTTCTACAGATCCTTGGAGGAAGGTATTAGGCACTCATGGTCACTTCAAGGATTCCTCACTGTTCCTCCTCCTGACCATTTCTCTGCCAAATCCACCGCAAAAGCGGGTGGGCTGCTACAATACTTACAGACACTTTAGACTCAGGAAGTCATTGTCCCGGTCCTATTCACAGGAAAGATTGCAGGTTTTCTACCCAACCCTGTTTGTAGTTCGCAGGGGACAGAGGCTAGTGTCCAGTTGTAGATCGAAAGAGGTTACACCTTGTTGGCCCTCTTAGAGATCTTTAAGATGGAGTCCATTACTTTCACTGTAAAAAAAAAAAAAAAAAAGACAGGAGTCCATTAAAACAGTACAAGCAGTCAGCTGAATGCTACTGCTGGATTGTCAGGATGCCTATCCTCACATCCCAAATTTCCTTTTCTTTCCAAAATAAGTAAGTTTGGTGATCGATTAGACGCATCTCCACTTCTCCGGGTTTGTCACTACCTGGACGTCAGTCTTCTTCTATCCAGGGCCCTGGAACGATTGATGTCGCACCAAGAGGTCCTCATACATACCCTGCAGAGATATGGCTGGGTTATCAACTTAAAAAAAAAATAGGAGAAAGAGAAGCTGAATTTCTCCAACCCAACAGTTAGTGTAGTTGGGGGTGCTCTGCTAGTTCCTCTGTTTTGCTTACATCAGAGAAAGCAGTGACAGTCAGGAAGAGATTTCTGAGGACAGCTACCTTCACTTGTTTCATGGCTTCTCAGTGCCTCAGTCTTCTGGGCTCAATGTCTTCATGCATACCGATGATTCCATGGGCGCCTGTGCAAGTTTCAACTAGGATTCTTAGCGCAAGGGAGGAAACAGGATCAAGCACAGTTGAGAACAGTGTCACTCAGTATGAGTAGCGGTCCATGGTGATGGAAAGACCCTGAGGAAGTCACGGCCCTTTTGAACCATTACACTGGATCATTGTTATGAATCGTGTTGGCAAGACAGCCGGGGAGGCACACTGTGAGGGACTGTCGGTCAAGGCAAATGGACATTTCTAGCCAAGGAGGGTAGTCTCGAATGCGCTGGAAGTTCAAACAGCCTTTTTAGCACTTTGACCTTACTACACAGAATCAAGGGAAGACCAGTCTCCTTGCAGTTGAGCAACAGGGCAGCAGTTGCCTATATTCAGCTCCAGGGAGGAACTCTCCCTATCAGCAGTATGCTACTGAGAGAGGTGAAACCCATAACGTCTGCGATGGAAGATCACTAGCAAATTCAGGAAGCAGTTTACCTCCCAGCAGACTTTTGAACACATAGGCAGACCTACTATCATGCAAGCTTCCCAGAGCACAACGAGTGGGTCTACATCCCAGGTCTTCTCTGAGCTGGTCCATAGGTGGGACCTACCACAGACAGACCTCTTCACAAATGCTGGGTATGTCTGGCCTTGTTTCCACACCCCAAGGCGCAGGGGGCATACGCTCTGGTCTCTCCTTGGGGCTGCAATC
>BLSH010307272.1:3956383-3967042 GCA_018402905.1 Glandirana rugosa
CAACCTGTGAAGCTCTGGTGAACTCCATGCCCATGATGTTAAGGCAGTGCTGGAAAATAATGGTGGCCACACAAAATATTGACACTTTGGGCCCAATTTGGACATTTTCACATAGGGGTGTACTCACTTTTGTTGCCAGCGGTTTAGATATTAATGGCTGTGTGTTGAGTTAATTTGAGGGGACATCAAATTTACACTGTTATACAAGCTGTATGCTCACTACTTTACATTGTAGCAAAGTGTTATTTCTTCAATGTTGTCACATGAAAAGATATATTAAAATATTTACAAAAATGTGAGGGGTGTACTTTTGAATTTTCTGATTTTCTTTCTTATTTTTGCTTTTTATTTCTGATTTTCGAGTTTCCGAAGTTTGAATTTCCGAATTTCTGAATGTTCGGATTTTCAAATTTTCAAATTTACAAAATTTCGAATATCGATCATAATGAACGACCCAAAAAATGAAAAAAACCCCCAAAAAAACACTTTTTTGGCAGTGCAAATGTCAAACAGATAGGCCTTATTATAAGCTTACCTGTAGGTACAAATGCAACATCATAAACAATGTCAAAGTGCTGCCAAGTGCTTCTTGTGGGCTTTTAGCAGTGCCATAACGTAAAGCATGTGGTAGGAACCAATTAATTGCACCTTACGTAATTAAAAAAAGCTAAACAAAAGATATTACAGCTATTCTATTACTGGCTAGTAAGTTATTATGTACTTGCACTTTAACTTAAGTAAAAGAGAACCAACCTTGGCAAATCAAAATACTAGACTGAGCCCAGTTTACACAAGGAGAGAGTGTGCAAATCAAATGCGATGTCCGTGTGATGCGATTTCAGCCATACAGATAGTATGGCTGAAATTGCATCACATTCAGACTCAAAACACACAGAACCCTTTCTTGCGTCTGCACCAGAATTGGATCGCATGGGTGTTTACACCTATGCAATCCAATTCATGTCTGAATTGTCGGATTGCACTGCAATATGCGAGCTGAGAAGGGGGTGTCGTTACCAATGTATTGACACTCCCCTCAGTTCGCATATGGCAGTGTGAACTGCCATGCGAGTCGGGTGCGATGCTGGAACCCGCAGTGGATTCGCAGGGTTCCCGCATCACACCAGTGTGAACCGGGGCTAAAGGCAGGTTTCTAAAAAAGTTTTCCATGAGGCACAGTTGAAATTATTTGCAAAGCAAAAAAAGGAGATTACTACAACTTTAAGAACTTCAGCCAGACACTGACATTGATGGTCAGTTGTTATTGCTCTCTGCTCACTCACTTGCTCTCAGGTTCCTCTCAGGTGTCAGCACCTGCAGCACTATCCTCTCTCCTCTCCCGTCCCACCTCCCGGCCTCAGAATGACATCACACCGGGCCAGAACTAGAAATCTCTTTCAGGGAAATCACTCCGCGGCTCTGCCTGACAGGGAATGGGCTGGTCCTATACTTGTGCTGAGTGCAGGAACACACTTGGCACACCGGCACCACTGCAGGCAGCTCTGCAAGTATCGTACAACTCCCAGCCCACCATAAGTGGGCGGCGCCAGTTGACGGCAGAGCAGCGCAACTTTTTTTTAAGACACTCCGGCCCAGTCAGCCCCTGCCTGTGACAAAACTGATTTTTTGGGATTCTTGCAAAATCGTGACTGTTCGCAACTATGGATGGCCAGGAAAAAGGCAGAATTCACAACATGAAAACTGATTTTTCAAATAACCTTATAAAGGATTGCCAAATATTTCTGTTGTTCATATAGCTATTACAAAGCCAATGTTATAAAATTAAGGTATATGCTTTGACTATAGGACTTTCATTTAAAATACAACTTTCACATTGATCACATTTGGATAGAGCTGTTGAGCTCAGTAAACAGTAGAATTTGTTTAGAAAAGCAGCCTGGTAAATTGTTAACCCTTGTAAATATGCAGAAAAGTGCCATAAAATTCCAACTAGTGACTCACAATAAATATGAAATACTGTATGTAATGCTCTTCCCTAAGCTGGATAAATTTAGTTTTTGACTGTGCAGCAGCAAGTTATTTTCTAGGTTGGGTCAGGTCTCCCTAAGCCTGGTGGTTGATTGCTCCTGTCTGCCTCTGGAAGAAGCTTCCATAAATAGAGTAGGAGGGTTAGCCACTGGGTTATGAATATTTATCTAATAGAAAAAAGGGGTGCAGCGCTAGTGAACTGTATATAAAGGTAAAAGTCCTTCAACTGGAAACAGAATATACAGATGGAGATAATGTCCTACAACGGGAAGCAATGTATACAGGCGCAGTTTGCATGAAGTTTGATGTTTGAAGTGCAATATCTTTTTACAATAAATCTTCATTAAACATATTGCACTATGAGATGTCCGTTTCTGCTTCCTATGACATGTCCTGGCATTTGATTACACTGGGAGCAAAAGAGGAGCCAGGTTATCAGTGATTGTTTACTTCCTGGAGGCTAGTCTCAGGGATTACCGTGCCAAAGACGCCCAAGACTACTGTTCCGTGTTCATTTGACCTTTGTGATGAGGGTCCATTACAGGGGGTAAGAGGCTGTGTGTTTGGTGTCGGTGGTGGTCTCTTATCCTACCTGTTGGGGAAGCGCTTTCCTGTGGATGACACCTCTATGTTATCAGATACCTGTTGAGGGACACTTTTCTCTATCTGTATTGAAGGATATTATCTCCATCTGTATATGTTGTTTCCAGTTGAAGGACTTTTACCTTTATAATATATACAGTTCACTAGCGCTGCACCCCTTTTTTCTATTCGTCTTATATTGTGTTCAACAATATTGTGCTGGCTGCTTAGGTTTTTATGGTTTAGGTCAGAGATTTCGGTGCAGCAATTATCATTTAAATACGAATATTTATTTGACCTCTTCCAACCCTGGGAGGGGGTGCCCTGAAGGTGATTTGGGAGGGCTATTCAGAGTCACTTCTCCAGGGGTCTCTGCTCCTGGGAGGCAGCCTTGTTCTAGTGGAGAGCTGTTGCTCTCGGGCCTCAGCATATGTTTGGCTGAGAGCCTTAGGGGAACTTAGACCTAAGGAGATCTGCTGGGAAACACTTGTGATTTGAGGGTTAGAAGCTAGAGGTTGCTATAAGGACTGTGACTGCTCTTGCAGAGTCTCAGACTAGCTGGCTGTCCTCTCTACCTCCAGTAATACTTGCTAGGAAAGGACTTTGCTTGACAATATGTCCTCTATGCCTGAGTGCATTTTAGAGCATCCTGCACCCTAATCTCTCTACCCAGTTGTGTTCAAATACTGCAATAAAACTTCAAAAAGTCAACTCCTAGATTGAGCCTGTGTTTATTGATGTGCTCTATAACTGATATCTGGGCCTGGCAGCCTCTGAACAGGTAAGGGAGACCTGCATTATGTCAAGCTGCCCCCTGGGGGTTAACACTTCAAAAATGTATGTGCAATAATTCATACTTATGCATTTGTGCATAAGAAACAAACATACAGTATATTTTTTAACATAGAAAAAAAAATACCCACAAAAACACTAGGCATTCCTTTTAAGCAAAACATATCTCTATATACAGTAGGAGGAAATATTGTATATTATTTATAAGAATTTATTTTGAGTGATCATTGTGACATTTACTAATAAGTCATTCCTTACTTGTATTTGTAGTTTATAGTTTGATCGTTGTATTTCATATACAGATCCATAAAAGCCCTTTCTAGTTATCATCTGTATATCAGGGAATGTGATTAGTTGAAGTGAAACTATAATTATTCTTGGATTATTTTATTATTTTTAAATGTACAAAGTAGTGTTTTTCTATCTTTTTAATTATTTGCATGAAATCTTTATTTTTTAAGTATATCCAACCACTAACATCTCAGATAAGCTTTACCATGTTAATGTTATTTCTAAAGTTTTTTTAAATTATTTTCAATTCTGCAGCTTTCATTAAAATAATAGTTGGTATTCCTAATATGAAGATCTTTGCTTAGGCACTTCTTGTTATAAAGTGGCCTTTCAGCTCATATTATGCAGGAATAGTCTGCTGTTGTTACCAGGAAAGCCTGCCTGTGAAATGCCATGCAGCCATTACTGGAGGACAAGTAGACAGGGAGTAGTTGCAAAGAGGCTACAGACAATCAGCAGTACTGAGATACAACAAAGCTTGAAGAAAGGTAAAAACACACATTTTATTTAACAAAGGGCAGTTGTTTATTATACATAGTGCTAAAGCATTTAACCAGTTGTTGACCAGCCACTATATATGTACGGCGGCAGGTTGGCTCTCCTGTGCAAACCGCCGTACCCATACAGGGGTCTGTGAATTAGTTACTGTGGGTGGGTGCGCGTGTCCGCTGCCTTCCGGAGGAGCATGTCTGCGGGACCCGCGGACTTGATGTCGGCTGGCGACTCATGATCGTGGTATGCAGAGGCAGAACGGCAACAACAACAGAACAAGGCGGATCCCCATTCTGTCAGATGACATGGCAGAGATCTTCTGTTTTCAGTGAACGGAAACAGCGATTGCTGTCATGTCCTAGGCAGCCCATCCCCCTTACAGCTAGAACACACCCAGGGAACACAGTTAACCTCTTGATCGCCCCCTAGTGTTAGCCCCTTCCCTGCCAGTGTCATTTATACATTGATCAGTGCATTTTTATAGCACCGATCAATGTAATAATGTCACTGGTACCCAAACAGTGTTATTTAGGGTCAGATTTGTCTGCCGCAATGTCACAGCCCGCAAATCTGCGAAGGGGGAAAAAGCAACTTTGAGAAGCAACAAAGTGTTGGCCTTGAGGTGGAAGGATAGCTGGAATGTGTAAATGATGTCCACCATCCATGATGACACTACAGTTGAGGTTCAGAGGAGATCAGGTCCCATTGAAAAGCCAAAATGCATCCAAAATATAATCTCTACATTGGGGGGGGGGGGGGGTTGGATTTACATGGCCAAAACTTATTTGGCAATAAGGAGGTCATGTTTCTGGTACAAGAAAGTAGTAATTTATCTGATTAATTTGGCCATTTATAATGCTCATATCATCCACACCAAATCCAGGGAAAGCCCAACGCCTTCATAAAAGTCATCAATGAAGTTGTCACGTCCCTCATTTATCAACAAAGACCCCCCCCCCCAGAAAACCTTTGCTCTGATGCTGTCAGCCGACTTCATGAGCGCCACTTCCCGGACAACATTCCACCATCTGAAGCAGGCCAAAGACACCAAAAAAGATGTTGCGTATGCAGCAAAAGAGGGTTTCGAAGAGATACCAGCTACCATTGTCCCCAGTGTCCCACCCAACCCGGGCATTGGAGAATGCTTCCGACTTTATCACACACCCCTAAAATAGTAGCCCATATTTTTAACCATTTCCTCATTTTCATCATCTGTGCTGACCATTTTCCATGCTTCCTCAAATAACCATGCCACTGCCTTCCACGTGAAATGACCCTGGCTTGTTCTATCAACTACACTTCTGCCCACTGCTTGGACTGCTTGCACGTGAACTAACCCTGGCCTGTTTTATCGACTATGCTTTTGCTTACCACTTGGACTGATCTGTTGTCCTGCTACTGTAGTACACAGGGGTCTCACATATGTGAGGGGCTTCAGAATTGTTTTTCCGGAAGGAGAAAACTAATTGTTTCCATAATTTCTGGATTAGTGCCTAGAGTCCAGAGGCTTCAAAGAGCTTTGGGTGGGAGAAGCCTCTACCCCTCTGCCCCTGTGCCCAGGTCTTACCTGACTGAGGCCCATTACTGCTATAATGCCTTTGCCTGCCGCATGAACTGACAACACCTCTGCCTGCTACCTGTACTATGGAAATAATTAACTGTAGCAAGATGTAGTATGTTTATGAAGGGCTGAAGAGTGGTACAATAATGAGTGTCTGCAGGTAACAGCGTACCAGGAATAATATTATGGCTGTGCTGGCTTTCTCTGCCTGGACAATTCCTATGGACAAATGCTTTGGCTGTGCTGACAATATCCCTGTACTGACTATAGACAATATTCCTGCCTACTGCCTGGATAATTACTATTGTTGTTGCTAAGCACATCCCTGCCTGCTGCCTGGATCAATGCTCTCCTCTGTGGACACTACTAAAACCACAGGTAATATTTTTTTTTAATACCCTTTCCTCAATAGGATTTATTTTGGAGTGTAATTCTTGGTATGTACAATCTATGTGTTAGAAATATGAAGGGCCTTCAAAAACGATAGGTTTTCAGGAACTTAAATGTGTACTTGCATACTTGCTAGGAAAGGACTTTGCTTGACAATATGTCCTCTATCCCTGAGTGTATTTTAGCGGTGCATTTTTTGCTATGTACATGCTATGTGTTAGAAATATTGTATAAATGGACAACTGTGTGTAAAAAAAGCATTTTCATTTTCTTTCCACATTTATGAAGAAAAATTAGTAATTTACTAAATTTTATGACAGAAACAAAGAAAAAGGCATTTTTTCAAAAAATGTTTGGTCTGTTTTTATTTATAGCACAAAAATAAAAAAACCCAGTGGTGATTACATAACACCAAAAGAAAACTATATTTGTATGAAAAAAAATTATAAAAATTTTGTTTGGGTACCATGTAGCATGACTGAGTAATTGTCATTCCAAGTGTGAGAGCACTGAAAGCTAAAAATTGGTCTGGGCAGGAAGGGGGTATAAGTACCCTGTATTGAAGTGGTTAAGCAACTTACACTATAGCTTGACAGTTATGTGTTGTGGAAATATTCTGCAGTGCCGTGTGTGTGCTGTGTTGGTGTTCATTGTGAGGAAATGATCCAAGTACAGAATTTACCATAACACTATGCCCCAATCAATAATGCCACACAAGGGTCGTTGCCAGGTGGCCCCGCCCCTTAGCTATTTAAGAACTGTTAGGCGGCAGAGCTGGCAGATTGCGGGAGCCTTCGCGTTGGGACCAGAGTTCTTTTTCTTTTTTTGGGTCGGTGGCGGCAGGTGTCATAATTGATGATGGATCTACACCGGGGGACATCTTTTTTTATTTTTAATAAAGGACTTGTTGTGTTGTGTTTTATTCACTTTTTTGGTGAACTAGTAGGGGTACTATGTACCCCCTACTCATTTACATAGGGGGCAGCGGGATCTGGGCTTTCAGCTTCCAATAAGCCCCCTGCCCGCAGACCCCCACACTAGAGATGGGCGAACGGTTTGGCCAAAGCATCAGTTTGGGCCGAACATTTGCCTGTATGCAGGGTGTTTGCCAGGTGTTCACCCCGACAAACACCATGCAATGCACTGAGCACTGCACAGTGCATTCTTCACCCTGATTGGGCAAAGCTTTGCCCAATCAGGGTGCAGTGTACGCTGATCGATAAGGAGCAGGGCCGGGAAGCCGGCCGCAAAATCCTTAACAACAGATTAATCATAACAAGGAGGCCCCCAGATCCCACCCCCCTATGTGAATGTGTATCGGGTACATAGTACCCCTACCCATTCGCCAAAAAAGTGTCAAAAAGTAATAAACACAGACAGTTTTTGACAATTCCTTTATTAAAAAATAGATGCCTGGATGTAAATCCATCGTCAATCATTGTCAATCATGCCGCCCACCGACCTGAAAAATAAAGAAAAATCAAAAACGCTCCCGCCTTCTGGGAGGCCTCTCGCCAAATGCCTGCTCCGCGCTTTGACATTTCTTATATAGGTAAGGGGTAGGGCCACCTAGCTATGCCACCTGTGTACCCGCCCCCACGTGACATCACATGCCCAGCATGCACCAATCCATGACATCAGAAGGGACGGTGTCACCTGGTGACATAGCTAGGTGGCCCACCCCTTACCTATATAAGAAATGTCAAAACGCAGAGCAGGCATTCCGCTGGAGGCCTCCCAGAAGGCCGAGCATTTTTCAGGTTGGCGAGCAGCGTGATTAATGATCGATTTACATGCAGGGGCACTATGTACCTGATACTTTCACATGGGGGGGCGGGATCTGGGGCCCCCTTGTTAAAGGGGGCTTCCAGATTCTGATAATCCCCCAGCCCGCAGCTCCCGACAACCACAGCCCAGGGTTGTCGGGAAGAGGGCCTTGTACCCTTCAACATAGGGACAAGGTGCTTTGGGGTGGGGGCCCTCCCAACCCAAAGCATCCACCCCCCATGTTGAGAGCATGTGGTCTGGTATGATTCAGGAGGGGGGGCACTTGCTTGCCCCCCCTCCTAACCTGCCAGGCTGCATGCCCAGATAAGGTTCTGGTATGGGTTTTGGGGGGCCCCGTGCCATTTGTTTTTAAATTTTGACGTGGGGTTCCCCTCCAAATCCATACCAGTCCCTAAGGGACTTCAATTGGGTTTGCAGTTCGGGTTAGAACTTTTCCCCTGTTCAGGAGTTCTGCTGTGAACCAAGCAGGGGGGTGTTCGGCCCATCCTTACCCCACAACCACTGGCCAGGGTTGTGGGGAAGAGGCCCTTGTCCCCATCAACATCAAACACCCCCTCGTGTTGTGTAGTGGTCACTTTCAGAGTGGTCAGGCGTCGGATACACAGCGGTCTATGGGAAGCTTTCCCAGCTTGTGATCAGGTGATTGCAACTGGGAAGCTGATTTGCCCGTGTTTAAGGAGTGTTCGGGGCGAACACTACCCCTCTCCAGTGATTTGTCTCTGGCTCCTGTGCTTTTATTTTAATTGGTGGGGACTGGAGGAAGGAAGGCGGTGCTTTTTGCTGCACTGCGGTGTAAGTTCCGGTTTCCCGGCTCACTGTATGGAATGGGCTGAGACAGAGTGCAACTGACGCATGGTGAAGTGAAGACCTGAGCTGAGCGGCGCAGCTCCTAATGGTATGTAAACCACCGCGGGCCTCAGGCTTTGCCCTTACATTGGTGGTTAGTGTAGAATCCCTCATTACAAATGTGCAAAAGATGTGAATTCACGACAGTAACTAGTCTGCTAACTAGTTTTATTACACAGGATTTGTACCACTTACAAAAACCTTCAATTTAGCAGCAGTCACAACAGGTGTTGCAGAATGGTCAGTGTCAAATGATGTTTTCTAAATATTCTATGTCAAATGTGTTTAATTTTTATCACTGTACTCTTGCAAGAATTGTTGGGTTGCTGCACTTTGAAATGGACTGTACAAACTAAGGCTAGCCATGCACGTGCAAATTTCTGTTGTTCAGCCCCAGATGACAGAAACCACTTGATTACCCAATTCTTACTAAACAGTGTGGAAGGACAAATCTGCTCTGGTGGCTGTTGTATTCCTACAGTCTCAGCAGACGCAACTGTCTGTATACTGGAGCAGGGATTGCATCTGACTGGATAATACCCCTAATTGGATATGGTAACTGTTTGGCCGATAATTTTCCACACAGATCCTTCTGGTTTGAAACTGACTTTTTTTAAAGTGGTTGTAAATCCTTACCCATACCCAGTGGAGTGACTAGCCTCAAGTGATATACAGAGAGGGCACACATTCTCCTACATAAGGCGAACCCGTTTTTGTGTAGTCTCCTATTCTCTACATCCTTTCAAAATCCAGGAATTATAAAGCTTGTCTGAGCTGCCAGAGAAAAGGGGACGGAGAGCTGAAGTCACACTCTGCATAGCTTAGCTAGGAGAGCTCTGAGAGCTAATTGGAGGGAAGGGACACAACCCCCTTCACACAACACACAGGAACAGAGCTGAGGCTGTCAATCTGATAGAGGTCCCACCCCTGTCACCTTTTTTCTCTTGAGGTCAGGAAAACTTGTCAGAAGTGATTCATGCTGATAACAGAGGAACAAAGCAGCAGACAGAAGTGACACTTAGTGCTCTTAATTAAGAAAAGTGCACAGTATAGAGGGATATGCTTGTTCATATTTCATGTCTGAGGTTTACAACCACTTAAGCCAGGTGGAGCCAACAGGACAACCCATGGCTCAAATTTCATCAGATTCAGTGGGAGTGTTGTGTGGCTAACTTAAAAGTTGTGGTTAGCTAACTAAAAATACCTTCTTACCTACATGTCTGTCCTTATTATGTAGTACATTGATCTGTATATACAGTATTTTAAAACTAAATTGTTTAATAAGTTGATATGCCTCATGTATGAGGGGGTGCTGATAAGTATTGAGCCTTACCCAGAAAGAATTGAGCTGTAACCGCCACACTATTCTACATATTCCCCCAGGAAGTCAATGCACTTGCGACATCTGTCCTGTAGCTTCTTAAGTCCCTGCAAATAAAATTCTTCTGACTGTGGGTGTAACCACTCATTTGCAACATTAGTTGCCTTTGGAACACTCCCAAATCGTTGTCTCTTTACTAGAGTTGAGCGAACCCGGACTGTAAAGTTCGAGTCCGTACCGAACTTTGGGGTGTCCGGGACCCGGACCCGGACTTTTCAAAAAAAGTCCGGGTTCGGGTCCGGTGTTCTGGTAATTTTAATGAAAAATCTTAAAAATGCTGTAAAAAAGCCCAGGAAGGTCCTAGAGGTCTGCAAAAGGAAGGAACATGTGGGTAAGGGTGGGACAAGTGCCCTACAAAGAAATGGGGACAGGGAAATAACTTTAAATATTTAAAAAAAAATAAAAACATAAAAATGCAAAAATGGAGATCATCTTCAAAATGGGTCTGAAAAGTATTAATTAACATTAGAGGCCATAGAACTGTTCTAAAATCATCTTCAAACTGTGTCCAAAAAGTATAAATAAGCCCGGAGTACCCATATCACTG
>BLSH010307272.1:3983290-4000730 GCA_018402905.1 Glandirana rugosa
TGGACGTTGGTCCGTTGGCTCAAACCGACCGTTGGTTTTTGGACTTCGAGAGAACGGGGAGGTTTTTGGACCCTGGTCCTAAGTAACCTGGAAAAGGACACTTTTCCTGTTAGTTATTCCACCGCATACTCAACTGGGAAGGAGGTAGGTACGTACAAGTGGGCCACAAGTTACAGTACGATGACTTCGGCCATTGGGTTCTAGGGAAAGACCCTACCTCTTGCCGAGATGGTCCCAGTCAAGAACACCTGCCTCTCCTCCTCAAACTCAACCTTCGATAAGAAAGAACGTCCTTCTCCCCTCCGAGTTGGGTTAAGGATCAGTTTACCTTCCCCATGCCGGGGTTTTCACCTTTTTAAGTTATATATCCTTGTTTGGTCTCAGTTCCTTGTGTAGCTACGTGTCTGGTCTGCCAAGCTGCTGAATCATGACAGGTAGCTTCCTAACATTGCCCCCCCCCAAGGGGCAGCCTCCGGATGCCCAAACGGGCCCTCAGTTCTGGGTGTCTCTTCCAAAATGCTTTCACAAGTTCCTTGGTGTGGATATTGTCCTCGGCTTCCCACGAGTTTTCTTTGGGGCCGTACCCCTTCCATTTGACTAGGAATTGGGTTGAGCCTCCCCTCTTCCTGCAAGAAAGAATAGCTTCCAACTCAAACTCCTCCTCTCCGTCCACAAGAACTGACCCTGGTAGAGCCGTTCTCCATCCCAGAAAGGGATCTTGGGTTACCGGCTTCAGTAGCATGACATTGAACACCGGGTGAACATGCATGGATGGAGGAAGGGTCAACTCATACGCCACCTTATTGATTGTCCTTTTCACAGGAAAAGGTCCAATGAATCTTGGTCCCAGTTTTTTGGAGGGGCAAGAGAGCTTCAGGTTTTTGGTTGCCAGCCAAACTCGGTCGCCTGGTTGCAGGTCCAATTCCCCTCGTCTTCCCTTGTCAAACGCCTTTTTGTTGTGCTCCTGAGTCTGGGATAGTGTCTCCTGTAGTAGTCTGTTATTCCTCTCCAAGAATTCTGTGATGTCCTGTCCCACAGGTACCGTACCTTCCAGAATCACACTGGGTAGGAACGTAGGATGGTAACCGAGATTCACCCAAAACGGAGATTGTTTAGTGGCTGAATGCACTGTGTTTTTGTAGGCAAATTCAGCTACCGGCAGCAGTAAAACCCAATCATCCTGGGAGAAAGAGTAGTAATAGCGCAGATACTGTTCCAGGGTTTGGTTAGTCCTCTCCGGCTGGCCATTCGTCTGCAGGTGGTAAGCAGAGGAAAATGCCAGTTCAATTCCTAAGGCCAAGCATAAAGCCTTCCAAACTTGAGACGTGAATTGCACTCCACAATCAGAAACTATATTGTCAGGGATGCCATGGAGATGGAAAATTTCCTTGATGAAGGTCTCGGCTGTTTCTGTTGCAGACGGAGTGCCTTTCATAGGTATGAAATGTGCAATTTTGGTGAGACGGTCTATAACCACAAAGATGGAGCTGAATCCGGCAGAAGGAGTTAACTCGACTATAAAGTCCATGGATATGGGTGCTCAGGAATAGGAAGTGGGTTTAATAGATCCCAGGCCTTGGTTCTACTGGTCTTATTTCAGGCACAGACTGGACAGGCGCTGACGTATCTCTTACAGTCTTTGTCAGCTAGGGGCCACCAAAAGGAGCGTGACAACAGTTCCAGCATTTTGTATCAACCAATATGCCCAGACAATTTGTGGTCATGACAGAGCTCTAAGATGGTCAGGCGCAGTTCCTCAGGAATGAAGATCCTGTCATGGTACCACCACAGCCCGTCTTTCATTATCATTCTGGGTCAGGTGGCACGATGGAGCTGCTTAGAGATCACCTGACCCAAGACAATAGGTCCTCCTGAGACAACAAGAAGCTCCGGGAAGGGAGGATGGTGTCTGGTGGGGCCGTACTTCCAGATTAGCAGAACATCCTGGACAGAGCATCCGGCTTGATATTCTTTGACCCAGGCCTGTAGGTGATGTGCAGTTGGAATCTAGAAAAGAAGAGTGCCCAGAGTGCCTGACGGGGTTTTAATCTTTTTTGCAGTCCGCAAGTACTCAAGGTTCTTGTGGTTGGTAAAGACCAGAATAGGTTGTGAAGCTACCTCCAGCAAGTACCGCCATTCCTCCAAGGCGGATTTGATTGCCAGCAGCTCTCAATCCCCAACATCATAGTTGGTCTCTGGTGGAATGAGCTTCTGGGAGAAAAAGGCAATGGGGTGAAGAGAAGCCTTGGGGCCTCGTCTCTGGGAAAGGACTGCTCCTACCGCGGTCTCTGAGGCATCCACCTCTAGGATGTAAGGCTGGACTGGATCCGGGTGCTTCAGGACAGGAGCAGAGGTGAATACATTTTTGAGTGTCAGGAAGGCCATCTAAGCCTCGGGGGTCCATTGGAAGTGGGAGTTCTGTTTCATAAGCTGAGTGATGGGTGCAATCACAGCGAAGAACCCCTTAATAAACTTCCTATAGAAGTTTCCGAAGCCTACGAAATGTTGGACCCCTTTTTTGTCTACTGGTGCGGGCCAATCCAGGATGGCAGAGACTTTATGCGGATCCATAGTGACTCCCTTAACAGAAATAATGAGGCCCAGAAAAGGGATACTGGAGCATTCAAACGCACACTTTTCGGCTTAAAGTCTGTGTAGTTGTAAGCGTTCTAGGATGCACTTGACGTGCCTGCAGTACTCCTCCAGGGTTGACGAGAAGATGACAATGTCATCTAAATAAATGATAACAAACTGATCTAAGCAGTCTCTGAAGACATCATTTACCAGGTGCTGGAAGGTGGCTGGGGCATTGCAAAGCCCGAAGGGTATGACCAAATATTCGTAGTGGCCAAACCTTGTTCTGAAGGCTGTTTTCCATTCCTCAACCTCTCAGATGCAAATGAGGTTATATAACCCACAAAGATCCAGCTTGGTGAAGATGGTAGCAGCACCCAGTCGCTGGAACAGCTCAGGCACCAAGGGTAAGGGGTAGCGGTTTTTGACCGTGATTTTGTTGAGATCACAATAGTCTATACACGGCCTAAGGGGCTGATCCTTTTTCTTAACAAAAAGTATTTCTGCCCCGGCAGGGGACGTGGAAGGCTGGATGAACTTTTCATCCAGATAGGCCTTGAGGGCCTTCAGTTCTCACTCAGAGAGCGGATAAATCCTGCCAAAAGGCACTTCCATTCCTGGCAATAGCTCAATGGAGCAATCATAGGCCCTGTGGGGAGGTAGCTTATCTGCCCCCTTCTTGCTGAACACATCTAAAAAGTCATGATATGCCGAAGGAACTGCAGCACGGGTCTCCTGGTCAGGGTCAGGATCCAAACATATAATGGAGGATGGAGACTCCTGGGCCTGCTGTAGGCAGTGAAGCTGGCAATAGGGGGATGTGAACTGAATGTCACCTGTAGTCCAATTAATGTTGGGGCAGTGTGCCCGCAGCCATGGCAGGCCGAGAATAATGGGGAAAAGAGGGGACACAATGGCGTCCAGTAGCAGATATTCCGAATGGCCACTGACAGCCTTGGCAAGGAGGGGAATGGTCTCATGGGTGACTGTACCCGACTTAATGGTAGATCCGTCGGCCAAACGGATGACCATCAGCCTTGGGTCTGAGAGGAATCTGGTATTGCGCTGCAAAGGTCAAGTCCACAAAACAACTGCAGGAACCTGGGTCCAGAATGACTGGGACCTGGATACTCCCACTCGAGAGTTGTAAGGAAATAGAGAGGACCAGATGCGTTGCCTTGTCAGGCAGGGACAGGACCACTCCCTTACCGCGCTTGACTGGGCAAGACCTGACAAGATGTCCTGGACCTCCACAATACAGGCACAGGTTATGAGATAGACGTCTGTGTGTCTCTTCGGGGGTGAGTGATGGCCGTGGGTGCCCAATATGCCTGAAACCCCGGCTTGTCCTCCACAGACCTTTCGGCCCTGCATTCCCGCAGGCAGCGGTCAACCTGGATGGCCAGGTTAATCAAGGCTTCAAGGGATTGGGGTGTCCCCACTCGGGCCAGTTCATCTTTAAGTGGCTCAGATAGACCCAGCTGGAATTGGTAGCGAAGGGCTAAGTCATTCCAGGCCGTGTCAGCATTCCAGCGCCGGAACTCCACAGCGTAGTCTTCTGCCATGTGGCTGCCCTGCTGGAGCGCATGGAGAGCTGCTTGTGCGGTTGCAGCCTGGTGGGGATCCTCATAGAGTCGAACCATGGCCTGGAAGAAAAGGGTCAGGTCAGCTGTTTCAGGGGCATTCTGTTCCAGTAGTCGGTGGGCTCCAGCCTGGGGTTTGTCTAATAAGAGGGATATCACCAGCCAGACTTTTGTGGCTTCTGAAGAGAAGGTGCTGGGTTGCAGTGCAAAATATAGTTCACAGGCACTGTGAAAGGCCCAAAATTTCTTACGATCCCCTGTGAACCACTTGGGTAACGGCACTTCAGGTTCAGTGGGGAAGGTGATGATGGCACTGGCCGCAGACTGGCCAGAACTTGGTGCGGCTGACATGGAAAGCTCCTGTACTCTGCTTTCCATTCAGGTTTATCCCTCTTGTAAGTCCTTCACCGCTTAGGTGAGTCCGGTAAGATGAATACATAGATCCTCCGTTGGAGAGGGCCCCTGCGCAGACTCGGACATGGCTGTCAATTGCTGTCACATAGCTGGTGGTGGAGTCTGGCTTATGCAATGGGCAACCTCTCTTATGACCCTGATTTGAGAACCCCTGGTAGAGTATACAGGAGGCTCGGGAGTGCAGGGAGGCACGAGGGTCGGACTGGGTCACTGGTGGTGATGTGAGGGTCCTTTGATGAGCTTGTGCAAACAGAGGTGTAGTGGTGCAGGTTGGGTCGGTAACAGGCTGGCGGTGCGGTACAGAAGGGGCAGGCAGGAGAATAGTCAGGCACAGGCAGAGTTTGTTAACAGGCAGGCAGAAAAGGTACAAGGGAGAAGGCAGAAGAGTGGTCGTGGAAGCCGAGGTCAGTATAGGCAGAGATCAGAAGCAGGGTCAAGACAAGCCGGGTCACAGGAACAGATAACGGGTCTCTCAGGAACATACAAATGCTGTAGAATGGACAGCACCGATTGCAGAGTGTTGTCTGCTTAAATGGGCTGCTTGGGCGCCAATGCCTGCACATACGCACGCGCACAGGTGCGCACATGCTACGTGCGCCTGCGCAAGGCTTCCAGACCCATCCAGAGCAGCAGTAGTTTCCTAACATTGGGTGAGTGTCTTTCCTCCAATCAGATGTCACACAATGTATGCCTAGACTACACTCCCAGTGCTGAACAGGAAGAGAACATTTCTAACAGGATGTGCACTTTCTAAAGAATGTAGCAAACTGAAGACATTAGATATGCATGTAAAATGTATGTAGGGAGATTTGTTTAATCTCTGTGTATCATCTGAGGCTGTTCACTTCACTGGGCATATGTGAGGGTTTACATCCACTTTAAGAGGGCTTAGCTGCATTAAAACAGGTTTGGTCTCCACCCAGAAACTGGTTACATCAATCACCTTGAAGGTGGACAGGCAGCTGGGGAGAATGCAGCTCAGCCAAAACCAAGACGCTGGAATGAGACCAGCAGCTGTCACATGTCACGTTACACACTCCTGACATACATTATGAAAAGCATCTAACTGAAATATTTACTGAAAACAGACAATTATCCATTCCTTGTATTCAACCCAATCTGCTTTTTTTTTAATATATAATATATATATATATATATATATATATATATATATATATATACAGTCAGGTCCATAAATATTGGGACATCAACATAATTTTAATCTTTTTGGCTCTATACACCACCACAATGAATTTGAAATGAAACAAACAAGATGTGCTTTAACTGCAGACTTTCAGCTTTAATTTGAGGGTATTTACATCCAAATCAGGTGAACGGTGTAGGAGTTACAACAAAAAACATGAAAACGCCAATTACCTTGTTTTCAACAGCGCTAATCGTGCTAATTTTAACACTGTGAAGTGCATTAATGTTAAATCATAACAGTAAAAAGTGCATCATTATTCAATCAAAACAATATAAAGTGCATCAATATTAATGACTTTGCATAGTGCAAAAACAGCTACAATAAACATATGAAGTGCAAGTGCTAAAGTCCGAAAAAAATTAAAAATTGATAAGAAGAACAAAAAATGTTCCCAAGAAGTCTCTCGAGCACCCTGTGAACAAGTCAGGAAGTGACGAAACGTTAGGGGCGTGGCCATACAATGAATCTGCTGAACGGTAGGAGCTGGGGAGGACATGTGAGAGAGAGCGGCAGTCTGATACCAGCTATATACCAAGCGACATTGTGGATTTAAAAGGCTGTTGATTTTTGTTTTATATGTAAGCGCATTTTATTAGAATTAAAGTCCGGATGTGATGCACTATGAGGAGTTTTCCTTCTTTTTACCTCCCCCATGTTATGAGCACTGCTCTCTGAAGAAAGTATGGAGACACCAGTGATTTTGTGATTATTACACAGGCGGATTGGATAAGATACAGCTAGTGAGCCTCAGTGTGTGCATGTTTACACGCGGTGGTATTGGTGGAGGAGGAGAGAGACTTCTTGGGAACATTTTTTGTTCTTCTTATCAATTTTTATTTTTTTCTGACTTTTGCACTTGCACTTCATATGTTTATTGTAGCTGTTTTTGCACTACGCAAAGTCATTCATATTGATGCACTTTATATTGTTTTGATTGAATAATGATGCACTTTTTAATATTATGATTTAACGTTAATGCACTTCACAGTGTTAAGATTAGCACGATTAGCGCTGCTGAAAACAAGGTAATTTGGCGTTTTCATGATTTTTATTGGTGTTTTTTAAGAAGCAGCAGCAACCATTTATATACACATATATTACCTTTGAAGGTTTACGTAAAGTAAGGCGCAGTTTTTTTCTTTATATATAGGAATTACAACAGTTTGTATATGTGTCTCCCACTTTTTAAGGGACCAAAAGTAATGGGACAGATTAACAATCATAAATCAAACTTTCACTTTTTAATACGTGGTTGCAAATCCTTTGCAGTCAATTACAGCTTGAAGTCTGGAACGCATAGACATCACCAGACGCTGGGTTTCATCCCTGGTGATTCTCTGCCAGGCCTCTACTGCAACTGTCTTCAGTTCCTGCTTGTTCTTGGCAAGTGAAATGCATGCTCAATCGGATTCAGGTCAGGTGATTGACTTGGCCATTGCATAACATTCCACTTCTTTCCCTTAAAAAAATCTTTGGTTGCTTTTGCAGTATGCTTTGGGTCATTGTCCATCTGCACTGTGAAGCACCGTCCAATGAGTTCTGAAGCATTTGGCTGAATATGAGCAGATAATATTGCCCGAAACACTTCAGAATTCATCCTGCTGCTTTTGTCAGCAGTCACATCATCAATAAATACAAGAGAACTAGTTCCATTGACAGCCATACATGCCCATGCCATGACACTACCACCACCATGCTTCACTGATGAGGTGGCATGCTTTGGATCATGAGCAGTTCCTTTCCTTCTCCATACTCTTCTCTTACCATCACTCTGGTACAAGTTGATCTTGGTTTCATCTGTCCATAGGATGTTGTTCCAGAACTGTGTAGGTTTTTTTAGATGTTGTTTGGCAAACTCTAATCTGGCCTTCCTGTTTTTGAGGCTCACCAATGGTTTACATCTTATGGTGAACCCTCTGTATTCACTCTGGTGAAGTCTTCTCTTGATTGTTGACTTTGACACACATACACCTACCTCCTGGAGAGTGTTCTTGATCTGGCCAACTGTTGTGAAGGGTGTTTTCTTCACCAGGGAAAGAATTCTTCAGTCATCCACCACAGTTGTTTTCCGTGGTCTTCCGGGTCTTTTGGTGTTTCTGAGCTCACCGGTGCATTCTTTCTTTTTAAGGATGTTCCAAACAGTTGATTTGGCCACACCTAATGTTTTTGCTATCTCTCTGATGGGTTTGTTTTGTTTTTTCGGCCTAATAATGGCTTGCTTCACTGATAGCGCTTTAGATCTCATATTGAGAGTTGACAGCAACAGATTTGAAATGCAAATAGCACACTTGAAATTAACTCTAGACCTTTTATCTGTTCCTTGTAAATGGGATAATGAAGGAATAACATACACCTGGCCATGGAACAGCTGAGCAGCCAATTGTTCCATTACATTTGGTCCCTTAAAAAGTGGGAGGCACATATACAAACTGTTGTAATTCCTACACCTTTCACCTGATTTGATTTAAAATACCCTGAAATTAAAGCTGAAAGTCTGCAGTTAAAGCACATCTTGTTCATTACATTTCAAATCCATTGTGGTGGTGTATAGAGCCAAAAAGATTAGAATTGTGTCGATGTCCCAATATTTATGGACCTGCCTGTATATTATATTCTGTACGTATATATATATATATATATCACAGTTTCTGGTAAAGTAGCAAGTAAAATAGACATTACTTGTCATTTAAAATGAACGGTTTATTGATACAGCGATAAGCCTGCTTAGTTGGACAGGTATTCTGTTATTTTATTTTAATGTTTTGGCCTTTTATGAAAAACAACAGAGTTGGAAATTAATGCTTTAAGTGTAACTATTCTGGGGCCATTTAACGGGCTTGTTGTTTTCCCAGGCGCAGAACAATACTAAGCGTTCCATCATGATTAATAGTTTCCTTGTCAGACCACTTTAATTTCAAACTTACTATTTACCTCTGTTTCTTTGTTGGAGACTTGGGTACTTGTGTGTGATATACACATTGGCAGTCTATTCATACTTTGCTGGAAAGTAATAACACAGTGTCTGTTCTTATTCTTTAGAAAGGACAGTTACACATACTTCTTTCTTTTTATACTACTTCTGGTATTGCCTCAAATTGTCTCAAGATTTTAATTTTATACAATATATATATATATATATATATATACAGTATCTCACAAAAGTTACTACACCCCTCACATTTTTGTAAATATTTTATATTTTTATAATGTAAGTAGTGAGTGTACAGCTTGTATAACAGTGTAAATTTGCTATCCTCTCAAAACAACTCAACACACAGCCATTAATGTCTAAACCACAGGCAACAAAAGTGAGTACACCCCTAAGTGAAGATGTCCAAATTGGGCCCAATTAGCCATTTTCCCTCCCTGGTGCCATGTGACTCGTTAGTGTTACAAGGTCTCAAGTTTGAATGAGGAACAGGTGTGTTAAATTTGGTGTTATCGCTCTCACTCTCTCATACTGGTCACTGGAAGTTCAAAATGGCATCTTATGGCAAAGAACTCTCTGAGGATCTGAAAAAAAGAATTGTTGCTCTACATAAAGATGGCCTTGGCTATAAGAAGATTGCCAAGACCCTGAAATTGAGCTGCAGCACGTTGTCCAAGACCATACAGCAGTTTAACAGGGCAGGTTCCACTCAGAACAGGCCTCACCATGGTAGACCAAAGATATTGAGTGCATGGGCTCTGCATCATAACCAGAGGTTGTCTTTGGGAAATAGACATATGAGTGCTGCCAGCATTGCTGCAGAAGTTGAAGGGGTGGGGGGGGGGGTCAGCCTGTCAGTGCTCAGATCATACGCCACAGACTGCATCAAATTGGTCTGCATGGCTGTCATCCCAGAAGGAAACCTCTTCTAAAGATAATGCACAAGAAAGCCCCCAAACAGTTTGCTGAATACAAGCAGACTAAGGACATGGATTACTGGAACCATGTCCTGTAGTCTGATGAGACCAAGATAAACTGGTTCAGATGGTGTCAAGCGTGTGTGGTGACAACCAGGTGCAAAGACAAGTGTGTCTTGTCTACAGTCAAGCATGGTGGTGGGAGTGTCATGGTCTGGGGCTGCATGAGTGCTGCTGGCACTGGGGAGCTACAGGTTATTGAGGGAACCATGAATGCTAACATGTACTGTGCCATGCTGAAGCAGAGCATGATCCCCTCCCTTCGGAGACTGGGCCGCAGGGCAGTATTCCAACATGATAACGACTCCAAACACACCTCCAAGATGACCACTACCTTGCTAAAGAAGCTGAGGGTAAAGGTGATGGACTGCCCAAGCATGTCTCCAGACCTCAACCCTATTGAGCATCTGTAGGGCATCCTCAAATGGAAGGTGGAGGAGCGCAAGGTCTCTAACACCCACCAGATTTGTGATGTCGTCATGGAGGAGTGGAAGAGGACTACAGTGGCAACCTGTGAAGCTCTGGTGAACTCCATGCCCTAGAGGGTTAAGGCAGTGCTGGAAACTAATGGTGGCCACACAAAATATTGACACTTTGGATCCAATTTGGACATTTTCACTTAGGGGTGTACTTGCTTTTGTTGCCAACAGTTTAGACATTAATGGCTGTGTGTTGAGTTATTCTGAAGGACCAGCAAATTTACACTGTTATACAAGCTGTACACTCACTACTTTACATTGTAGCAACGTGTCATTTCTTCAGTGTTGTTACATGAAAAGGTACAGTCAGGTCCATAAATATTGGGACATTGACACAATTCTAATCTTTTTGGCTCTATACACCACCACAATGGATTTGATATGAAACGAACAAGAAGTGCATTAACTGCACACTTTCAGCTTTAATTTGAGGGTATTTACATCCAAATCAGGTGAACGATGTAGTAATTACAATAGTTTGTATATATGCCTCCCACTTTTTAAGGGACCAAAAGTAATGGGACAGATTAACAATCATAAATCAAACTTTCCCTTGCCTAGTGAGCAAATCGGTAATTGTGGGAATGGATGGGACAGCTATCGTAAGCCAGACTTTAGTTAGAGAAGAAATAGTAGAGAAACTGTATGTACATAGATACTTAGGGGTGGTCATTGCCAAGCGTAACCAGAGTTATCCATTGAACATGGTCTAAGAGAAAACACTGAGTGAAATCTTCAGTTTAGGATTACCTGCAAACTATAGATCCACTATTTGTTCTTACCCCAGTTGACAAGAATCCATATACTGTACACCAGTGTTCTTGCAATTTCTGTAGATTTTATAATCTGTTGGTTTAACAATTTAAGTTGCTATAGTGTTAAGTGTATGAATCTTCAATGGACAAGTTCACTTTTAGGGAATTTAGCCTTTATTGAATCCCTCTTCCGCCTGTCATGTTATTAACCTCCCTCCACATTCCAGCGATCTTCACTTTATGATGCTGCCTGATGCCGCACAGCTTTTCCAGAGCAAATGTCCCTGTCAACTCCCATTCTATTCTTATGGGTGAGCCGTATCCCAAATGCATTTAACATGGAAGGTTACACTCATGGGGGGGGGGTTGGAAATTAAAGGCCAAGTTTAGTAATTGTGAACATGTCCTTTAAGCAAGGACTCTGATAGGGTAGCTGTAACAGTTTTTTTTTTCAGTCCCAGTGTGATAATTAGATGCAGCGCCACACATCTGCTTTAACTTCTAGCTTTCCCAAGCCATATCATTATTTCAGTAAGGAAGAAAAAAGTACACTGAAACTTTCATTTGTATATTTTTGCCTTTTATTGACACTTAAAGTTTGCTGATTTGCAATAACCTACAATAAATTTCAATTCTTTATCCATGTGTGATAAGATGGCTTGTTGATGACATATTCAAAGAATTCTCATCCCTAAAAACAAAAGAGAAAATGAAATAAAATTGAACCCACAAGACATTATTAGACAATAACATTAAAGTTATTGCTTGACTTTATTGAGGTTACCTTGATGTGGTTGTCAAGCTTATCGTATTTTATGCAACTCACAACTCAACTTGAATGAAATATTAGAGATCTGAATATGCAGGCAGGATTACAGTTTATGTAAAAGATGTTTTGTAGCCCAAGAGAAATTAATACATACCTTTTCATAGAAAATATATTTCTGCATGTCTTTCTCTTATGCTCTACATAAGTGCTTTCCTTTTTATTCTTGCTCTTGGAATTTGTTTTTTTAGACTTTTTTTTACAGCTGAATTTAGTTATATCAATCTTATTTTTTTTTTACATTCTCTGGTTTGCTGGGAGTAGGTGTAAGGTTGATGACCTCATTACCTTAATTGTTTTCACAGCATTATATGAAAAGTCATCATTAAAAAGGGTCCTTACAAAGTTTTGCCTACTTTTTCCAATGTCCGTGTGGTAACAGAGATTGCGCTCTCTGATTAATGGATATGGAACATGTGTTCTAAAGGCATCAGAAAGAGAGCTGTAATGGATTTTGATGGTGTATGAAATGTGTTAAACTTAATTCACATTGTTGATTTATATGTTATTGTAACTGGTGTCAGCAAAGAGGTCCTATAATAAAGTAAAACTAAATTATTATTACATATTGTTATTATTATTTATGCCCATTATGGGGCAAAATTAAAACCCACACACTGTCTATGCAATTCATTAAATTGTTTAAAATAACTCTTTAAAACATTTACTTAACAGAGTCTGTTGCCACATGATCATCCGTGGCACCTCTTCAGGTAGTGCAAACTGGTGATCTACTACCTGCTTGACACACTCACCTGTTCCTCACTCCAGCATTGGGTCTTCCCCTCTGTGTGTGACTGCCAATTTCCTGCTTCCTTTAGCCAATAACAGAGGAGGCACTGAATAAAAGAGCTAGTGTGTGGGTTGCTCAGCGTTCAGACATCAGGTCCACACATTAGCAGTCAGACCCCCTGTGTTCCCTAGTGCCACCTCACATTATCTCAGTGACCTCAGCAACTGCACCATTCCTTAGTTTTGTCTGTCTCTCCAGTGATTCTTGTGTACTCCAACCTGCATCCAGCCTTTTTTCCTCTGTGCACTCCAACCTGTATCTTGTGCTTGCATCTACAATTCTGCTCCTGTGATGCTCGTGTTTCTTGTGTTCTCCAGTCTGCATCCTGCTCCAGTGACTCTGTGCACCCCGCCAACATCAAGTCTCCTTTTTTTCACTGTGCCTCCTTGTGTAATCCACACGGTCACCTGCCTTTGACTTTTCCAGACACCATGGGGTCCACAGAACCTTTGTTTTCCTCTCTTCAATACCGATAGCTGGGCTTCTACAAGGGTGCAGAGGAGTATGTGAAACCATGTTCAGTCTTTACCCAGACTAAATTTCCCACTCTAGTGCCAACAGGACTTCTTCTTATATTATCTGTTCCTAAATAGCCCTTGTCCCACATTGCCATAGACTTTATTACTGGCCTGCCCTCCTCTGAGGTGCCACGATCTGGGTGGCCATTGACCAATTCTCCAAGCTGGAACATTTTGTACCTTTCTTGTCACTGTCTTCAGCTGCTGCTTTGGTGCCACGCCTTATTACAGATATTTGTGCCTACTACCATTGTGTCTGATTGTGAGGTCCAATTCACCTTGTGGGGTCTCTGCGAATCCCTGGAAGTCTCATTACAGCTTTCCTATGCCTATAACCTGCAGTCCAATGGGCAAACTGAGAAAACTCTAGAGCAATTTCTCTGAGCCTTTTTTTGTCGACCCACCAGAACAACTGGGTCACTCTTTTGCTTTGGGTGGCATTTGCCCATAACAATCACCAAAATGCCAGAACCCAGGAGTCTCCATTTTTCATTATTTTTTGCAAACACCCACTCATACTCTATGTCAATGCCTTTAGCTTCATAATTCCTTCTCTGTATTCCCTGCAAAGGAATATAAATCAGATATGGATCCAAGTACAAGAGCAACTTCTGCAAGCAGCCACTAAACACAAAATATTTGTCAATTGGCAATGGGGAAAAACTCCTAGACTGCAACCTAGTGACAAGGTTTAGCTGGCAATGAAGAAAATCTGCCTTAATGTACTATACGGTTTGCTCTGTGTTATATCGGGTCTTGTATTATCACTATGAGATTTAATCCCTGCTTGTCCTAAGCCATTGGTCCTAAACACATATTTTTATCCTTCTTCCTTGGCTACTCCTCCTGCCATACTATTCCAATGATATATGATCCACCAAATGCTGGACTCCAAGCTCTCCTGTGGGAAACTCCATATCTCTATTGCATGTAAGAATGGAAGAGCTTCAACCTTAACCACTCCAGATCCGCGCTATTGCCGAAGTACGGCTCCAGCGCGGATCTGAAATGCCGGGACGATGTCCATGGACGTCGTCCCCTGTGCACACTCCTCGCGCACCCCCTGGCGGCAGCGGCGGCGAGCGTGCCCGTGGCTCAGGCGGACTCGATGTCCGCCCGAGACCCGCCGATCTCTTTTAGCAGCCTCAGAACGGGGAACCGCCGATGTAAACACGGCGGTTCCCCGTTCTGTGACAGGGGACATACCAGATCTACTGATCCCTGTCACTGGGATCAGTTAGATCTGTTATGTCCCGGCCAGCCCTGCCCCCCCACAGTTAGAACACACCCAGGGAACATATTTAACCCCTTCACTGCCCCCTGCAGGTTAACCCCTTCAATGCCAATGACATTTATATAGTAATCAGTGGATATTTAAATTTCTCATCGCTGTATAAATGTCATTGGTCCCAAAAATGTGTAAAAAATGTCCGTCATTTCTGCGGCAATATCGCAGTCCCGATAAAAATCGCAGATCGCCACCATTACTAGTAAAAAAAAAAAAAAATAATAAAAACGCCATAAATCAATTCCCAGTTTGTAGACGCGATAACTTTTGCACAAACCAATCAATATACGCCGATTGCGATTTTTTTTTTTACCAAAAATATGTAGAAGAATATATATCGGCCAAAACTGATGAATAATTTTTTTTAATGGATTTGTACTTTAGCAAAAAGTAAAAAATATTGTTCTTTTTTGCAAAATTGTCGCTCATTTTTTGTTTATAGCGGCGATCAGAAATGACACAGAGGTGATCAAATACCACCAAAAGAAAGCTCTATTTGTGGGAAAAAAAGGACGCAAATTTTATTTGGGTACAACGTCGCACGACCGCGCAATTGTCATTCAAAATGCGACAGCGCTGAAAGCCAAAAATTGGTCTGGGCAGGAGGGGGGTTTAAGTGCCCAGTAAGGAAGGGGTTAAAGAGACCCCTGTACAAGAGGGTGTTAATATCACACTCACCTGTTTCTCTCTAGCAACACACACCAAACTGAGCATGTTCAGAGTGCCCCCAAGGCTCTGTTCTATCAGGATATGGATTGGGGAGTGTGAAATAAGGGGAGGATCAAAGAAGACAGGCTCAAACAGCCTTTTTATGCTTTACTGCATATACAGTACAGCCTGATTTTACTGCTGTGGGTTTAGTAACACTTTAATGGCGACACATGTAAAATCAAAATATGCAATGATCAAAAAATACTTTGTCAAAATTTTGTGGAACCAATGTGAAGGAAATTGAAATTTCTTGAAAACTCAAGGAATTTTAAAGTCACTGGCAAAACTGTTTGTAATAAATTCTGTCGCATCCCTTCTGAGGAATTTACTTAGATACATGTTGTGTGGTTTTATTAATATCCTCCCTTTTCGAAGTGGACTACGACTTCCTTTTCTGGAAGTA
The DNA here is from genome assembly GCA_018402905.1 of Glandirana rugosa. Lineage (NCBI taxonomy): Eukaryota > Metazoa > Chordata > Amphibia > Anura > Ranidae > Glandirana > Glandirana rugosa. The sequence goes on from BLSH010307272.1 coordinate 3,998,748, forward strand.
TCTTGCAAAACTATGTGAGCCTCTGCAGCTGGAGCACTTATAATGGAAACAACATATTACACTGAAATGGCACATTTGCAATTTGTTGCAATATATTAAATCCAATAGGGATCAAGACATTTCAACTAAGTGTCCCTTATATACTATTCAAAAAATAGATAATATACATCATCTTATTTAGTTCCATTCATAAAAACCAGAGGGGTACAATGTCCTCATTTTATAAAATGACATGTAATTGAGCTGTTAACGTCTGTTACCTCATAATAACCTTATGTATCACAATGTATTATCATTTATATTGTGTGACGTTATTACAAGCAGACTTATGCATGATCGATACATTATACAGTTATACAGCCGAAATTAAGTGTTCTTCTGCAGAGAGGTTGAAAATATATATAAAAAAATAAGACTGAAGAACACTGGAAGCAGAGAGGGCAGAACTGAAAATGCCAGGACAAGTAGGTTTTACAACAGAAACAGCCTAGTATAAGCCACCATGCAGGCATTTCCTTCATTGCCTCCCTGTCTCACAGCCTATCAACCCCTATCTTCCCTTCCCTCTATGTGCATCACTTCCACCACTCTGTGATGTCAAATCAGCTTGTGGCTGGAAGATTTCACAACTGAGCATACGCCTTGCTGTTATTGTGCTATTACGCCATTATGACATATTCCCCCCACCATAGAATATACCGGTCAGATGATCATCTGGTGGGAAACCCGCAGACACCACAAACAAGTTGTATAGAGACTGTGGAGAGAAAAAATGAAACACACAATACAAAACCATAGACAAATCAGAAACAAAACCAAAGACAAAACAATACAGAAATCAAAACCAAACAAAAAAAGACAAAATAAAACAAAAAGTAAAAGAAAAATTCCTTTTCCTACCTTATGTGGCATATGTCCATGGGGCCTAACAATCTAACATTATAAAGGCTACCAGTCTGCCAGACATTCACAGCCTAATAATACAAATAAAGGTTGATACTAGAGTTGAGCGAACCTCTGGAAGTTCGGGTTCTGCTGGTCCGTCCGAACTTCGGGACAAAGTCCGGGTCCGGACGGAACCCGGACGATCGCACGGACAACGAACCCCATTGAAATCAATGGGAACCCGAACTTTTATGCACAAAAATGGCTGTAACAAAGTCCTGGAAAGCCCTAGAGGGCTGCAAAAGGAAGTAAAATGGGGGTAAGGGTAGGGCAAGTGCCCTACAAAAAAATGGGGACAGGGAAATAACTGTAAATATTTTTAAAAAAAATAAAAACATAAAAAAAGCAAAAATGGAGGTGAATGTGCATCTTCAAACTGTGTCTGAAAAGTATTAATTAATGGTAGAAGCCATATAACTGTTCTAAAATCATCTTCAAACTAGGGCAAGTGCCCTACAAATAAATGGGGATAGGGAAAATAAATTAAAATCAAGTAAAAAAACGGGAAGGGGGGTGGATGTGGAGTAGGAGCCTAGAGGTTGACTAGGCCGTGACCGTGGCAGTGTAGGTGGAAGTGGCGGTGGTAGAGGAGTAGGAGGAGGTAGCCTAGTAACATGGTTTTTTTTTTGTATTGAGGCCTATTCAAAAAAAGAAGTATATGAATGGCTGTGTGAGTCCGGTCTAAATGTTTATTCTGCACAAGGTACAGACAAGTCTTGTGGGATCCATGCCTGATTCATTTTAATAAAGGTTAGCTTGTCCACATTGGATGTGGACAAACGGCTCCGCTTGTCTGTGATAACGCCCCCTGCCGTGCTAAACACACGTTCCGACAATACACTGGCTGCAGGGCAGGCCAGCACCTCCAAGGCATAAAGGGCAAGCTCAGGCCATGTGGCCAATTTGGAGACCCAGAAGTTGAATGGGGCAGACCCATCAGGCAGTACGTGTAGGCGTGTGCCCACATACTCTTGCACCATGTTGCTGAAATGCTGCCTCCTGCTAAGACGTTGTCTATCAGCTGGTGGTGCTGTTTGT
>BLSH010307272.1:4004140-4015429 GCA_018402905.1 Glandirana rugosa
ATCCCTCCTTAAAACGTGTAAAAGTAACGACGTATTGACTATCAAACAGTAAGTATCATGAGTTGTCCCATGTAGGCTTAGGTTCTTCTCCTCTAAAATAAATTAAGGCGGTTGTTTTACTTTGATTTAACTATAAATAAGAATTCCGATACTTAGGAGATTCGAATTTATTGTATATTAAAGACGAATAAAAACTTCTTTTATATCTATAAAAACGTCAGAGAGCCCAGGTAAATACCAATATGAAAACTCATGACATCTAAGAAATTACTACTACATTACTACACATAGTTGATCACAACTCGCTTGGGCCTGACATTGCAAGCCCAGGCATGGCTTGAAAGCCCACAGCGAACCCGAACGATTTTTGAAATGTCCGGGTCCGGGTCCGTGCCACGGACACCCGAAAGTTCGGTACGGACCCGAACGTTACAGTCCGGGTTCGCTCAACACTAGTTGATACACATCATTACATCATCATTAAAGAATCTACAGTACTCAAAAGTATAACCATAAATGGACCCGAGAGACTGCAAAAATATCTATATTTTCTTCAAAAATAAGCAGAAATTATATGTTATTTAAGCTTAGAGGATTCATAGCCTTAAGAATAAATATCAATTTAGTTTCATTTTGTTGGCGGAATTAAATAAAATCTCCTCTTCTTGGATTCGGATGTACCCTGTTGAGTACTATGAATGACAAACTATCAGTTATGCAGCAATGAAAATGTGCAAAATTCCTCCCTACTGAACTCATGTGAAAACATATGTTTTGTTTTTCCTATATGGTGTGCATTTACACATTAGTAAGTATATTATCCCTACTGTATTACAATTAAAGTGGTTGTCAACCCCTGCACGGTTTGGGAGATTTACAGGGTACTGCGATGTGCCCACATCATCAGGCACATGCGCAGTGAAGAAACGGCCTCCATGTTGTGCCTTCACTGTGATCGTGCCGTGACTGGTGACGTCACGCGATTCTGGCCAGAGCTGGAGATTGCGGCCCCGGAAGAAAGAGAGGCAGAAGATGGATGCGGCCTGGAGCGGGGACATTGTTGAACATCGCTGGCTTCCATTGCAGGTAAGTGGCACACAATGGACTAATATGCGACGCATACTAGCCCATTATGCTTTTACTCTGCAGGGTAACATACACTAAGTAAACCCCATCAGGGTTTACTTCCTCTTTAACAAAATGTTTTGGTTTATAAGGTTTCCCATTTAGTTTTATAGACACATGTGCCTATGAACTTGCAGTACAGACACCTTCAATATCTAAAAGTTTCTCTCCGATTAATTCTACAAGGATCCCCCACTGAATCATCTGAGAAATGACTATAAATAAAAATACCAAATGCTATGCTATTCTTCAGAGAATCATAAAAAAATGCTTAATTAATAGTGCTTAATTTATAACATCATGAATAACACAAATATCAAAATTATAAAATGTATTATCTATGTTCATAAATTAGTGTAAATAACCAATAATGATAACAAAGTGCAATATATGAGTGCTCTTTAAAAATCATAAGTCAAGGGGGCGTGGCCGGAAGCCGACCAAGATGTCTGTCTGCTGAAACAGCATCAGGCACTGGGGATTTATTGGGCTCTAGGGACAGTCACAGGCACACCATCTGACCATCTGAGTGGACTACACTCCCCAGCAGACCCACGAACCACCAGGGAACATGTCAAAGCGCAGGAAAGAGCGCTCAGCACCGCAGAAACTCTCTGAGTTTTACCCAAGGATAACAATTTAAACAAAATACTTCCAAGTAAACCTAGGTTTATTTATAGAAGGGCCCCAGGCCTACTTATCCGCATAGCTAAAAATCTGGTAGATCCCCCAAGGAAACCATTAACCCTCATTCAGATGGATAGTTTCTATCGATGTGGAAGGTGCATTTCATGCAAGACCACATGTGACAAAAGGAAAAAGGTGCTGAGCTTTCAGAAAAACAATGGAGAAACATTTGGAATCAACAAGTCAATCACATGCCATACTAGATGGGTCACCTATCTCCTAACTTGTCCTTGTGGTCTTAAATATGTAGGCAGAACCACAAGACCTCTTTATAAGAGAATTAATGAGCATGTTAACACGATTAAAATAGGATGTACAAAACATAATGTATCACACAATTTTAGACAATTTCACAATAGGAACCCCTCAGGATTATAATTTATAGGGATTGACAGAGTGCAAAAACACTGGAGGGGAGGAGATATGGTCAAAAATGTCTCCCAAAATAAAACCTGGTGCATACATAGGATGGGGTCCTTGTATCCATCAGGTTTGAACGTAGACATTGATCTCAATTGTTATATTTCGAATTTCTAAAAAATGAAGTGGAGATAGTCCCCCGATATATATCTGAGGTAATTTGAACTACCTCAGAGCCTGCTTTATTAACATACACGTTTATAATCAATACATTTTTCATAAAACTGTACCACCAAAGATACAGGTGCATTTTTAGGATTTGCCAATAAAAACATATTAATATCCATGTATCTTTTCACATATGACACCATTACTAATGCCATTTAGTAACTAACCACTAGATGGCAGCAAGATCAAAATGTGGGGTGCTGATCGGTCAGGAACCACCGGGTAGCACTAGCGCGATCAGGACCCTAACTAATGAATGGTGGGGAACTACTGTGTTTAATGATTGTCTAATATAAGAGCTAATGGTTATAGTTCAAAAATAAATACATTTCTATTTTTCTAACATATGTTGTAAACCATTATAAATCTTTGTTTATAATGTTTATTATGTATTGATATTTTAACTAAAACCTGTACCAAATAAGCATTTCTCAGCTATAATGTTGATGCCTACCAAGATGCACAGCTATATTTGTTAAACACCCACTGCGTCTAAACATATTGGCTAATTGAAATGTTAATTCCCCCCGAGCCATCTGACCTATCAGGATCATGTAAGGGGTATAAAGGACTCCAACAAAATGGAGGCGGGTGAGCTTCCTGATGACGTGTTTACACACGAAATGCATTGAGGCCACACCTGCTTCCGCTTGACGTCACTTCCAGTCCTGTTGGTTCCGTTTGTTGGAACGCACGCCAAGCTACCTGTAGCCAGCGTTTCTCTTTCCAAGGCTGTTCATGCTGGTGCTGGCATTTACCACAAGATGATGAGAGTTTGCACTTTATGATTATGTATTTTACATCAATATATTAAACAAAGTTGCGCGAAAAAAAAAAAAAGACTTCCGGTCCTGTTGGTTCCGTTTGCTGGGATGCACGTCGAGCTACCTGGAGCCAGCGTTTCTCTTTCCAAGGCTGTTCCTGCTGGTGCTGGCATTCAGCACAAGGAAATGTGAGTTTGCACTTTATGATTATGTATTTTACATCAATATATTAAACAAAGTTGCGCGATGATATGTTGATATGTCTTTCTTTGTGCACAATTGTGGAATCTGTTTGGAAATACACAAGGGGATTCTGAGTCAGTGGATGTCTCATATGGTCCATTTTTATTTGTCTGAGGAGGTTGGTCCCACTTGCCATACAATATAAGAAAGGCGTATATTAATTATATTTCTGCTGAGTGTGCACCGCTTTAGCACAAATGATGGTGGAGCACTAATTCTAATTGAAGAAAAAGTTTTTGGAAACACATTTCTTTCACACTTGGTGGATGGACTTATTATTTGTATTTTTATGAATTTTTTTGGAATTGCAATCCTAATATTACATCTTCATTAATTTTTTGTTGAATTGTGATTTGTATATTTATGCACATAGATTGATTTAATTGTAAATTAATGAGCGTCACATCCTTTTACTTACCTTTATAATACTTAAATGTGATATACTGTGCCTTCAGGAGACACATCTATGCCAAGATAAAGCTTCAAATCCATCGCACTAAAATTACCCCCACATTTTCTATGCAAACTCTCCTAAAAAACAAAGGGGTCCTAATAGCTATTAAGAACACAGTATCCTTTAAGCTCATATCTTCCACTGTGGACACAGAAGGAAGATACATCATCCTAACCTGCGAGCTTAACAACTCTACCTAACCAATAGCAAACATCTACGTCCCAAACACGGGTCAAATACGTTTCCTTTGTAAAGTATGGAAAAAAGTCAACAAAACCAAACAGGGCAAAACCATCCTATGCGGTGATTTCAACCTGGCACCGAATACCTTTATTGATATAAAGTGCCAAACACAGACACAGAGTTCCTGCACAACAACAAACTCTTTGATATTTGGAGATGCCACCACTCCATGGAAAGAGACTTCACCTTCTTCTCTAAACCCCACTGTACCTATTCTAGAATAGACCTATTCATAGGTGATAAACAACTGCTTCAAGAGGCTGTATCCTCTTCCTCCATTATGTGGTCAGACTACGCACCCATCTCCATGATACTGGGCAACAGGAAGGCTACTACATTCGCCACTAACTGAAGAAATAACATACACTCAATATCTTTACCCAAAAATGTTGCCTTTATACAAGACCGCTTGAAAGACTACTTTATCATTAACGAACACTCTGTGAATAATTCTTCCATTCTATGGGCAGCCCATAAGGCATATATCCGAGGAGAACTTATTAAACTTTGTTCCCTAGAGAGATGCCAAAGGACACAGCAGCTAAACAACCTACTTGACAATATTACCAAACTAGAGCTATTGAATAAAAGTAACCCCTCCCCGTTATTGAGTGACAAAACTTTCCAATCAAGAAACAATCTCAGAACCTTCCTTAATACCAAACATGCCAAACTCTTACTAAAAATATGAGCCAATTTTTACAATGCTGGTAACAAGGCTGGAAAACTCCTGGCATCCCAAATCAAACACAGACAGGCAAAAGGAGAGAACTCACCCCCAAACTGGGGAAAAACTATACCAGCCCAAAAATATAGCCAATGCATTCCAAGATTACTACAATGCACTCTACAGCCTAAAAGAGGATGCCTCACCTATAGAGTTGAGCGGACACCTGGATGTTCGGGTTTTAGTGGAAAAGTGCGGGTTCGGTCCGAACTTGACCCCGGGCCCAGAACCCCATTGAAATCAATGGGGACCCGAACTTTTGGGTATAAAACTGGCTGTAAAAAAGTCCTGGAAAGTGCTAGAGGGCTGCAAAAGGAAGAAAAGTGGGGGTAAGAGTAGGACCACAGTTCCCTACAAAGAAATGGGGATAGGGAAATAACAATAATCTGTCCCTTACAGCAACAGCAGGAACCAGACCCTATAGAACTAGGAGATGATTTTAGAACAATAATCTGTCCCTTACAGCAACAGCAGGAACCTGACCCTATAGAACTAGGAGATTATTTTAGAACAATAATCTGTCCCTCTAAGCAGTAGACTCTAACTAGTCCAGTCAGATTGTTCTGTAATGCAGGATAAGATGTTATTAGATCTGCAATCTGTCCCTAAACGCAGTAGTAGTAGTAATCTCTACCTAGTCCACAATTAGATTGTTCTGTAATGCAGGATGAGATGTTATTAGATCTGCAATCTGTCCCTCACAGCACCAGCAGCATCTTCTTCCTACACTAGCCTGAGAGCATATGACATGCAGCACTACGTGACTCCAGCTCATACAGAGGCTGGGTCACATGATGCACTGGCCAATCACAGCCATGCCATTAGTAGGCATGGCTGTGATGGCTTCTAAGGGCAAACCAGTGAAACGCTTGTTGATTGGCTGCCCTGCTCAGTATTGCTTCCTGAGTCCCAAGCCAAGAGCAATTCTTTGCTCCAGTCCTGCTTTATTTATACCACCTGTTGGTGGACACAAGTGGACCTCAAAATCTGGTCTGGAACTAACCCTTTCAAGATGGCTGGTAAAACCTGGACCCGATTCCACCTTAGTTCTTTGCAAATGAATGCATGCAAGGTGAAACATAACATCCATCAATCACCTCACCTTTCATAATGTCACTATATATATATATATACATATATACACAGTATCTCACAAAAGTGAGTACACCCCTCACATTTTTGTAAATATTTTATTATATCTTTTCATGAGACAACACTGAAGAAATGGCAATTTGCTACAATGTAAAGTAGGGAGTTTACTGCTTGTATAACAGTGTAAATTTGCTGTCCCCTCAAAATTAGACATGTGCGGTTCATTTCGTTCCTAATTAAAATTTGTTTTTTTGGAAATTTGGATGTATCCGAATTTCCAAATGACAGTTCTACCGAATTTAAACTAATCCGAAATAACAAAAAAAAAAAATGGAATTCGGATTCAAATCGTTTTCAAATACTTTTCTAATACTTTTCGAATTTGAGTTTGAAAAGTTTCAGACAGAATCAACAAGTACCCAATATCACAGTCATGGAGGTATGGAATCTTTATACGCTAAGTAAAAAGTCCATAATAATTGTGTTAGCAGTGGAATACTTATATATCAAAAGATTTTAATGTCAATAGAGCGTGGAGGAACTCTATGGACATTACAATCTTTTGATATATAAGTATTCCACTGCTAACACAATTATTATGGACTTTTTACTTACCTTGTAAAGATTCCATACCTCCATGACTGTGATATTGGGTACCTGTTGATTCTGTCTTGTTTTTGAGCTACATAGGGTGCTATGTTTGTTATATGTTGTTTGTAATCATTTTTTGTAATAAAGATATACCTTTTATATATTATCGCCCCGTGTTGTGCCCACAAAGTCCGCCTCGTATCTTGAGGGAGAATCCCACTTCTTCAATCCTCTGTATACTTACAGGAAAAAAATACCCCACTGGGACTTTAAACGGGAAACCAACTCAATAAGAACCTGTACAGATGTTTAAAAAATTATAAATTTTATTGATTCATTTAAAAAGATGAGCACAGACATTGTCTCAAAAGGGGAAGGACATGGACAACAAATATACATGAACAAGTGGTTACAGACACCCGAACAGTGATTCATAAAAGAACAGGGAAATACATATGAGTAAGGAAATAACCACTGAACTCTGTCTTGCGCCAGCAGAGGATAACCAACACGTTTCAAATTAATTAATTGCAGATCTTCCTCAGGGGTAAGTGGTTATGGCATTAAAAAGTCCTCATTAGTCTGAGGCACTGGTTAACAGAGCTTGAAGAGTCCACAAAGATCAATGCAGGCTACCTGAAACCTTCTTCTGGTTGATGGAGGTTGTACAAGGGAAGTGGGTGGTGCAGATTTCACATTTCCACATATACAATATATAGGGGAAAAGAGATCTGCTATAGGGGCTGCGCTCTTGCAGTCAAACAGGTATGAGAGAGCTGGCTAGATGACTCCAGAAAGATCATTATGTGTATAGCATATATAACACCAAGGTCAATAGATCAAAAAATACCAAATGGCTTGAGAGTCTCTGGTCATGTAGCAAAATATCTGGTTCAAAAATAGCTCAAGGTGCTGATAGTCTTACAGAAACTCCTACCAAAGTGTCATTATTCGTATTGTTCACAGCATCAGTAATCTGGAGTCATCAATCCTCTGTATAGTGTTTGGATGTTGGCATAGTGAGGGTCCTCCTCACATATAGAATATAATTGAATAAACAAATAAAAACAAATACAATTAAAAAAACAATAGAATAGAATAGATTAGAATAGAAAGAATATAACCATTTCCCAAAATTCAAATAGAATCAATTAGAATTAATTAGAATAAATTAGAATAGGAAGATGGTTATATTCATTCTGTTCTATTCTGTTGCTTTTTTTCTATACTATTGTGTTATTTTCTATTCTATTCTACTCTATTATTTTCTTCTCAAATTCAAATTGATTCTATTTGAATTTTGGAAAATGGTTATTTCTATTCTGTTGTTTTTTTAATTCCATTCTTTTCTATTCTATTCAAATTTCAGAAGATAGTTATAATTTTTCTATTGTATTCTAATTTTTCATTCTATTCTATTTCATTCTATTCCGTTCTTTTATTTTCTATACTATTTTGTTCTGTTTTACTCTATTATATTATATTATTTTATTTTCTACTATATTATTTTCTATTGTCAGGGGTGTGAGGGGTGTACTCACTTTTATGAGATACTGTATATATATATAAAACAATCAAAACAATCTCTGGTGTTATTACATATAAATGTTAACCAGTTCCATACCGGGCCATAGTAATATGACGCTGGCAGGAACACCCTACCATCCTGCGTGGACGTCATATGACATCCTCCTGTTCTCGCTGCTCCTGCGGGCCCCCGGGGGCCCCTCAGTGTGGCGATTAAGGATGAGACGTGTCCCTCAGGACACAGCCCATCCCAGATCAGTGTAAAGAGACAATAAATATGGCTCTTTACCACATGACAAGCTGTGTCCAATCCCAGCCTGTAACATAGGTGTGCGCAGGGGATGTGCCAGGTGTGCCTGGGCACACCCTAATCACTCTGTGCGGTGCCGATTTCCCCTAGTGCCTGGGTTTACCCCTGTGTTGCACCCTCACAGTGCTGCTGGCTTCCCTCCTCTCCCACCAGCTACTGCAGGGAATGTTTCAAGAAGGATAGCAGGGAAAGGGGCTAGCCAATATGGCATTTACCAACCCTTCCCTTCTAAATGAAGATAGGGAACACACTCACTCACTGCTCCATGCTCATTCATCCCCATCCGTGCTCAGCTATCCTCATCCGTGCTCAACCATCCCCATCTGTGCTCAGCCATCCTCTGTGCTGTATCCTTTACTGTAAAATCCACCCCTAAATACTTTAGCTCATTATACCCCCAGGTTTTCACGGCTTCAGCTAAGACCAAACAATGTTGAGTACTAGTGGCTTTCCATCGTATAACTCCTTTCTCTCTCCTGGCAGAGATCGAAGACCCTGAAGGGCGGTATCTCATACTCACAGGATATTTACTTGATTCTCCAATTACAGTTGTTTCCTACTATGCCCCAACAAAACTCTATCCTGTTTCCTTACGCATCTACTTCAAGTGGTTGAAGCTCATAAATTATGTATGGTTGTAATATGTGGAGATTCGAACCAAGTCCTTTATCCGTATCTGGATAAATCCCCCATCTCCACTGCCTTTAGTCCACAGAGGCCTTCATTTCAACAACTACTCCAACAATACTCCTTGATAGATTTATGGCAAGAGACAAACCCCACGTCAATACACCTTTTACTGTCATCCACATAAATCTTTTTCTCAAATTGATCATATATTAATTACAATACATATGATTCCTAAGCTTCTTTCGTCATCAATCATCCCATTCACATGGACTGGTCATAGTGCTGTATTTACTACTTTAACATCCCTGATCCTTAAGACTCATGACCCTACATGGTGCATCAATGAAACTATTCTATTTCACCCAACTCACCCGACTGATTTAGGGATAACTCTGAAAGACTACATAACTAATAACTCAACTCCTGATGTTTCCCCATTGACACTTTTGGAGTCCCACAATACGGTGCTCCGATGAGCTTGTATCCGTCAAGCATCTTTCCTTAAAAAAGAAAGGCATCGGTTACAACACAAACTGGAAGCAGAATTCAATTCTTCTCACACACTTTTTCGAATCAAACCTTACCCCTGTGGCTACCTTCATAAAGCATGACTTGATCTTGATCTGTTTTTATCAGATTTTGCTGATAAAATTTTAAGCCAAGACACACCTTTTATATTAGTGCTAATAAACCTGATACACTCTTAGTCCGTACCCTTAAAAATCTAGATCGCCCTTCTAAACCAATAAGATTGAAGTTATGCCAAGACACATATTCAAGTAACCCTGTAAAGATTCTTCATTCTTTCTAAAAACACCTTGCTTACCTATATAAAATGGAAGGCTCTTTAGACCAGACAACAACAAATTATTTTTTTCTCTTAAATATGAATAACATTACCAGCTATACCTCTGACTTATTGTGACAATCTTAAAAACCCAATTATCACCAACAAAATCTTATTGGCTATTAAAGCTCTCAAACCGAATAAGCGTCCAGGTTCTGTTGGCTTTTCAGCCACATATTATAAAAAGTTTGCACAGATTTTGGCTCCGTTATTGACTAATTCCCTTAACTCTCTTCTTGATGGACACTCTTTTCGACCTGAGATTTTAACTGCTAAAATTTCAATGATTCCTAAACCCTACACTGATTTTTCATCTTGGTCCAATTACAGGCCCATCTTGTTGCTTAATTTTGACATGGCAAAAGTTTTAGCAACTAGATTGAGCACAGTAATAGGTCCTTTAATTCATAAAGATCAAGTCGGTTTTATACCATTACGCCAAGTGGGGGATAACATACGTAGGGCCCCTCTATTGTCACATGTCGCTAGATCACGATGAATTCCTTTTTGCTTTTTATCCCTTGGTATTAAAAAAGCCTTTGATACAATATCGTGGCCCTAACTACACTATGTCCTGCAGCGTTGGCGATTCGGTCTCAAATTCCTTGGTTGGATTTCATCACTATATAATAAGCCAACAGCCTATATCAAATATGCTGGATATAAATCTGACCCAATTGAAATATGCAGAGACACACATCAAGGATGCCCCCTATCCCCATTATTGATTGCTTTACTTATCAAACCCCTTGCCCAATCGATACGCTCTGATCCTTCAATTAAGGGCCTTGAACTTGCTGGTCACCAGCATAAACTTTGTCTATTTGCTGATGATATACTAGTCTTCATGTCCTCTCCACATATTTCAGCCCCTAACCTTATTCGAAAACCTGATTGTTTTGCTCATAGTTTTGCTTCATTGTTCTGATCTAACCATTAACCCTCATAAATCTACAGCATTAAACATATCTCTCTCCTTCTGAATTACAACAAGCACAGACTTCCCTCCCTTTTTCATGGTCTTCTACTCACCTTCCTTACCTAGGTAACTCACTTACAACTTTAGATTACTAAGAAAAAAGGGTGCTACTGAGAGACCAAGAACAATTCTGCCTTCCCCTTTAAATTTTTGAGTAAATTTAGGAGCATGTCCCCCAATAGGGTTTTTTGGCAGAAAAGGAAGTAATTGTTCAAACAACTGAATTGTAAAAATATATCATAATTTATTTATATATAATTGATTGACATAGAAAATTGGTAATATTTTTTAAAGCAACAAAAATCAAAATTAACAAAGTACAAAATGAACTCTGGTTACACAGCAATGGGACATGTGTTTACATGAAATCAACTGTGGAGAGGAACAGAAAGAGGGAAATTGCCATACTGTGCAGCCATAGGCCGCATGAGGTCCCCTACGCGTTTCAACCTTTATGACGTATGTCTAGGTCTTCCTCAGGG
>BLSH010307272.1:4015439-4028504 GCA_018402905.1 Glandirana rugosa
TAACCCGTTCCCCAAACTATTCATTTCGTTAGTTATTACCCCTATCCCCCGTAGGATGCCCCCTATCCCCATTATTGATTGCTTTACTTATCAAACCCCTTGCCCAATCGATACGCTCTGATCCTTCAATTAAGGGCCTTGAACTTGCTGGTCACCAGCATAAACTTTGTCTATTTGCTGATGATATCCTAGTCTTCATGTCCTCTCCACATATTTCAGCCCCTAACCTTATTCGAAAACTTGATTGTTTTGCTCATAGTTCTGGTCTAACCATTAACCCTCATAAATCTACAGCATTAAACATATATCTCTCCTTCTGAATTACAACAAGCACAGACTTCCCTCCCTTTTTCATGGTCTTCTACTCACCTTCCTTACCTAGGTAACTTATTTACAACTAACCTTTCCGAACTCTATGCAGCTAACTTTCCCCTAATCCTACGCCCAATTAACAAATTATTATCTCAGTGGTTTTCTCTTCCTTTATCTTGGATAGGCATGTTATTAAGATGGCTATACTATCTAAAATCCTTTATCTTTTCCAAGTCCTACCCATTCCAGTCCCTTCATATTTTTTAAGAATAATACTATGCAATACGACTGCCTTTGTCTGGGTCTCTTCAAAACCCCGACTACCGAAGCACGACCTTTACCTCCTTAAAGGTAGAAGCGACCTCGGTTTCCCCAATTTTACAACCTATTATCATGCGGCTCAATTAGCGCAACTATCAAAAAACCATGCAACCTCCAAAATCCCTCTTTGGGCAGTGTTATAATCTGTGGATTTTGATCCATTGTCTATGACTAACCTTTTTATGACTGCGCCCGCAAATTGCATAAAATTTACCAATCCAATTACTAAACATCTTCTTGTCCTTTGAGACAAATTTAAACAAACGTATGGGTTACAATCTCAACATGTCTCACTTCAATCATTTTTTAAAAATCCTCTCTTTTACCATGCCTGAATCTCCCATGCATCCTTTTGAGCATGGTCCGCATCTAACTTAACCAGACTTCATGAACTGATGTCTCCCACTTCAATCAAACCATTCCCTTATTCCTTATTATACCTGTAGGTACAAGTGGTGTAACAGGGTTTACAACCACTTTAACCTCCTCTTCTCAAGAGAGAATAAATTCAGTTCCTCTAATCTATCCTCGTATCTGAAGTCCTCCATACCTATTATGAGTTTGGTTGCCCTTCTGTGCACTTTCTCCAGTTCCCCAATATCCTTTTTGAGAACTGGTGCCCAAAACTGAACTGCATATTCTTACTAATGATTTGGACAAGGGCAAAATGATATATCTCTCTCTGGAATCTATACCTCTCTTAAGACAAGAAAGGACTTTGCTCGCTTTGGAAACCACAGCTTGGCATGTCATGCTATTATTAAGCTTATGATCTACCAAACCCTCCAGATCCTTTTCCACTATTGATTCCCCTAGTTGTACTCCTTCTAGTATGTAAGATGCCTGCTCATTTTTAGCCCCCAAGTGCATAACTTTACATCATCAACATTAAACCTTATTTGCCACATAGTTGGCCAATTGAACAGTGCATTGAGTTTGGCTTGTAAGTTGGAGACATCCTGTAAGGACGTTATTCCACTGCATAGCTTGGTGTCATCTGCAAACACTGAAATGGTACTTTTAATCCCAGAGCCTATATCATTTAAAGAGATATTGAAATATAAGGGTCCCAACACTGAACCTTGGGGTACACCACTAATAATCTTAGCCCATTCAGAGTAAGAATCATTAACTGCTACTCTCTGAATTCTCTCTTTTAGCCAGTTTTCTATGCATTTACAAACAGATCCTTCCAACCTGTAGACTCTACCTTACACATTAGCCGTGTCAGGGGAACTTTGTCAAATGCTTTTGCAAACTCCAAGTATACTACATCCACAGCCACCCTTCTGGTTTGTTTGACAACTTCTTTCTTTCATGAATCCATGCTGTCTGTTGCTTAAAACATATTTTTCCACACACAGAAATCATCTGTGTGGTATTTTATTAAACTCTCCAGTATCTTCTCGACTATAGAAGTTAAACTAACAGGTATATAGTAACTTGGTAAAGACTTTGATCTCTTTTTAAATATAGACACCGCATTGGCCCTACGCCAATCCAGTGGTACTATTCCAGTCATTAACGAGTCCATAAGAATTAGGATCAATGGTTTTGAAATAACAGAGCTCAATTCTTTTAGGATCCGTGGGTGGATGCCATCTGGTCCAGGTGCTTTATCCACCTTTATTCTGTTTAAATATTTCTGGACCATATCACTTTTGAGCCATTGTGGATCATTTGGGGCTGTGTCAATACAATCCCCATTATGGACTTGAGCTCCCTCATGTTCCTTTGTATACACAGAGCTGTGAAAAGTATTTAACACATTTGCCTTCTCTTTGTCAACAGTAACCCACTCCAGATTATTTTGTAACGGGCCTATATGCTCAGACCTGACCTTTTTACTATTAATATATTTGTAGAATGTTTAGGGTTTTTCCTACTATCATTTGCAATCTATCGTTCGTTTTGAATTTTTGCATCTTTGATTTCCTTTTCACGTATTCTCTTATATTTTTTGTAACATTTAAACAATGATAGTGTTCTTTCATTTTTATATTTTTTAAAGCTCTTTTCTTATTACTTATAGCTTTTTTAACTTTGGCTGTGAGCGACATAAGTTTTATTTGTAGCCCTTTAAACTTATTGTCCATGGGAATATACTTTGCAGTAAGTTCATATACAGTCTTTTTGAAGAATTCCCATTTCTGTTCTGTGTTCATCGATGCCAATATTCCCTCCCAGTCTAAGTCCTGAATAATAGCCCTCATCCTCTGAAAATTTTCTCTATTAAAGTTAAGTGTTTTTATATTTCCTGCATGTGTTTGTTGCTTACAGCTAATATTAAATGAAATCATGTTATGGTCACTGCTACCCAGATGTTCTTTTATATGAATATTGGTAATTGGTAATAAGCTCTGCATGGTTTGAGATTACCAGGTCCAGGTCCATTCATAGTTGGGGCCTCAATAAACTGGACCATAAAATTGTCTTGTAATAGGTTTATACATTTTTGCCCTTTAACTGTTCCAGTAGTGCCATTACGCCAATCAATTTCCAGGTAGTTAAAATCCCCCATTATTATCACTGTCCCTGCCCTTGCAGCCCTTTATTTCTGTGAGTCTCCGCCTCCTCATTAACACTGGGAGGTCAATAACAAACTCCAATGATAACCTTTGTAGTACGCACACCCATGCATAGTTCCATTCGTAATGCTTTTGACTCATCACACTTTTCACACCTCTCACACATCACACTTCTCACATAGAGACAGACACCACCACCCCTCCATTTTACCCTGTCTTTCCGAAAGAGAGCATAGGAGCATAGCCAGGAATATTAATAGCCCAGTCATGTGAAGCATTAAGCCAAGATTCAGCAATGGCTGTAGTCAGCCAATGCCAATTTGTAGTCTGTTCTTGTTCAGTTTCCCCTAAGTTCAGCCTGACTGTCGGTCACTGCTGTCAGTAGGTAGGAATGGGTATAAATATTTTGGGTGAGCTGTAGCAGGCCCCCCTGGGTGTAGCCTGGGGATGGTGCATGTGATTTGAGTGCTTTCTTTAGGCTGCCTGAAGTGGCCTTTATATGAACTGTCCCTGGATGGAGAACCAGTAGGTGCAGGGTGACTCCCCATAAAAGAAATGTGGCTGCCTATAATATCTGCTTAAGAATTCTAGTAAATAGGAGTAGGAGTGCGGTCCTGACATAAATACCCCTTCCTGTGCAGTAACATGTAGAGTTCTGTCTGGAGTTCTGCTTAAGTTTGGAGCATCTGTGGCCCTTTCTCTCTCTCTTGTGACATGTGAGTAATAAACCTACTCCTTATTTAATCTAAATTGACTGGCACCCATTTCCTTACAGACACCCCCAACACTAGTTATGGATCCAGCTCTGAGGTGAAATGTCAGTCCTTCCTGCCTTTGGAGGTACCACCATACCTCTAAGGGAGGTATGGTGGGAGGGGGGTTGCTACAAACACAAACATGCGGGCTTGAGGGGCTTGAAGAGGCAGAAAGGTGCAGGGCCAAGTTTATCTTCAAGAAAAAGTTGAGCTTTGCCTATAACTTCAACCTATATCTATTATTTTACTTACTTTCTTACTGGTTTTCACTGGTGGTAAGCCCTGATTCTATTTTTTTCATGTTATGATCACTTTCATTTGCCCTTGTTTATTTCAAGTTCACTTTGTGTGAATGAAAAAGTGCTCTAAAAAAAAACTAGCATGCAACAGTTGATAATATTCACCGTGATGGGCATAATGTACATCCTAGTATAAAACATAATCCCTTTTGTAAAAAAAAAAAAGGTTAACAGTTAATGTTCAGTATAGGACTTAGGTTTGTTCATTTTCATTGTGTTAGTTCAATAATATTCTGTGAAAGCCATAATAGATACATGGTTAGTCATTATGACCTATAACCCATCCTTTTTTTGATGTGCTGTTCTCTCCATCTGCAAACAATATCAAAGAAAAAAATGGGCTGTTATCACACATTATTTGTTCATAATGTTTACTTGTTTAAAGAATAAATCACAAAGCTATATCCCTTTGAATTTGAGCTTCAATAGCTGCTGCTTTAAACGGAGCGTCTATTTTCTCCATTAGTGGAATAGGATACTGGGTGCATTCCATTTCAGCTCTCCAAATGATTTTCCAACCAAATACTTAGCAGCTCAGCCGTGCCGATGTAGTTACTTGATGGAAACTGCAAGGGGAGCATTTGTAGGAAAACATTTTCATTGGTCTGTAAGGTACCACAAGCTTATTTTCTTTCTTGCTCATTTCTTAAAGCCAATATTGAACCAAAGACCAGGAACAAACAATTGATAAACTGTAAGAAGCCTAAGAAATACTGGCTGGGAAGAAAGAAGATACCCATATCCTATGGAGTCAAAGTGATTTATAGTGACCATGAAAAATGTACTTATTTCGTGCCCCTCCTCTCTTCTCTATTCAGTTTCAAGTCAATACTCTTGCAAGGGTCATTTAATTATCTCACTCATACTCCTAAATCTCTTTATGAGAGTATTTGGCTGTAAAGCTCAACATAATTTCAAATATATTGGCTCGAGTGCTGCATGCCAGCCAAAGTAAATTAGCAACTTAAAGGCTGCCTTTTTCCTCACAGCGGTTCCATCATGCTTACGTTCAGTCTACAGCGCTGAGAGATAATATGTGCTCCCTAATCAACTGTTTAATAAGAGAGGGAGAGACGGATTACAGACAGGGCTTTTAGAGCCATGCGTAAGTGTAAATCAAGACACTGTAGAATAATGTGCCAAGATAGGCGAAATATTTGAAAAATTAAAACATCTTCTATTTAAAAGATTTTTCCACTTTCGACAAGAAAGTTGAAGATACCTACACTAGTGTTCTTTTGTTCCATAATCTTTTTATGAAATTTTCACATATATAATATGACAAATGAACAAAAAAATGAGTGTAACAAGTAGCACAATTCTATATAGTTTGAACAACACAAGCCCAATAGGGCTATACAAAGTACAAGAAAGAGCAGATGCATTGGACTGAAGACAGCAGCTCAGCTAAATGACTTTCTTTCTTTCAGTCCAGGAGGATAGGTCAGTACTCGAAAATGTATAACCGCATGCCATCTGAGTATGCCATCATTAACGAGTGCCCAATAAAAAGGTCAGTTTTAAGTCTGTTTTAAAGAGGCTTTCTTTAGATTTCTATAACTCTAATAACAGAAGTACACAAAAAGGGGGGTGGGAGGTGAGGATAGAGGGACACATCAGGTCACATATTGGGGTGAGGTGGGCCTGCTTATGGTACATAAAGCACTGAGGCAAGGCAGGGTGATGCTAAGGCACAGTATCATAACTATGCTCACAAACGTAGTGAGTCCCAGCCATAGCCTCTCTCATCCCCCGACCATGTTGTCCTACATGGGTGATGATGACAAACAATAATTATTGTAATTATTGGAAACAGGGGTATATGACACAAGCTGCTCTAATCCAAAAATTAATTTATGCAGCAACTTGTTTTTTTCCCAGAGAGATGGCATTTATTGGATCCCAGAGCAGAACAGATGTTCAGACAGGGTAGATGATATGGTACTTATTCATGCAATGATCAAAAGCCTTCAACAAACCCAATTGTCCCTGTCATAACTCACCATAAATAACTTTCTCTAATATACACATTTCCCCATTCACTAAAATGTAGAGCAATCTGATTGGCCGGTTTTACTAGCACCTTGATCTTCCGGGTGACAGATAATAACTCTTGGCCTCGGACAGCTGCAGTCATAAATTCCAATTAAAGTTGTTTGGATATCTCCTTATTGTCTAAGGCTAAATTGTATTATTTTATCATTATTAATTTGGTAAACAAGTTACCTTTTTAAAAATGCTATTTATCATAGACAAGTACTCCATCAATACTTAAGACCCCTTTCATGTCCAATTATCATCATTAGCCACAGGTTTATGTATTGTTTATGGCCAAATCACATTTTTACTATTTGAGAAAAGCAATATATCACACACACAGACATAGACATTGAACACGCCCTCTGGATCTTTATAAGCCCTTTCAAGTCTGACCAGGCAAACTGCATTTTACAATCCTTGCACATATGCATATAACCTCCATTGAAATGTTTAAATTGATAGTCATCCACAAGCAGGTTAGCCCACAAGTGCCTCTTGCATAACCTTTTGAAGTGTAAAATCTCTGGTTTCACATTCCTATGTACACATGAATGTTTTGTGTGGTGGAGTAGGTATTGACCCAGAGCCAATCACCTTAAATGCTATCTCAAGTACATTTGTTGAATATGTGGTGAGGCATGGGCTTGACCACCACATGTGGATACATGTACCCTCACCTGTTAGACGTCTCCAGTACCTTTCAAAGACAGCAGGAGACATTTTATGAAATAGCAACGGTACCTTGTACCATCTAGCATGTATTTTATATACGTTTTCTTGGTTGGTAACATTTTAACCACTTCAGCCCCGGAAGGATTTCCAGCTTTAGGACCGGAGCCCTTTTTGCGATTCGGCACTGCGTCGCTTTAACTGACAATTGCGCGGTCGTGCGACGTTGTACCCAAACTAAATTTGCGTCCTTTTTTTCCCACAAATAGAGCTTTCTTTTGGTGGTATTTGATCACCGCTGCGTAATTTCTGATCGCCGCTATAAACAAAAGAAGAGAGACAATTTTGCAAAAAAACCCAAATTTCTTACTTTTTGCTAAAATACAAATCCAAAAAAAATATAAAAAAATATTTTTTTCATTGTTTTTGGCCGATTTATATTCTTCCTCATATTTGTGATAAAAAAAATCACAATCTGTGTTTATTGATTGGTTTGCGCAAAAGTGGTCGCGTTTACGGATGATGAGAATTCATTTTTGGGGTTTTTATTTTTTTTTATTTTTTACTATTAATGGCGGCGATCTGCGATTTTTAGCTGAACTGCGATATTTCAGCGGACATGTCGGAACATTTTGACACTTTTTTGGGACCATTGGCATTTATACAGCGATCAGTGCTATAAAAATGCACTGATTACTGTGTAAATGCCATTGGCAGTGAAGGGGTTAACCTGCAGGGGGGGGCGCTAAGGGTTAACTATGTTCCCTGGGTGTGTTCTAACTGTAGGGGGACTGTACTATCTGGGGAAGGGAAGTGGTCACAGCCTTCATGTACAGGAAGGCTGTGATCACAGCCCTTCCCCCTTCACAGAACGGAGGTCCGTGTTTACTTACACGGACCTCCGTTCCTTCACTCCGGGGGGGGGGGGCATCGCGGGTGGCCGGCGGCAATCAAAGCCGCCGCACCCGCTCCCTGGCCCTCCCCGGACACAGTGAGCGCGCGGGCGCACCTCCGGCGGCACGCGCGCGCTCACTGTGCGCGATCTGGCGGCCGCCTCATATGACGGCGATTCACCTTACAGAGCCACTTTGCTGCCGTCAAATGACGATCGGCGGTCGGCAAGTGGTTAAGGAGGCATTTTTCCCATGACTCTTCATCCAGTTGGCATACACTACTGTTTTAAGGTGTTCACCGCTGTCATTTGCCTTTTAGCTTCCGAAATAGACAGTTGAAAAAAATATTTGGGAACTGTTTAAATTCTATGCAGCCAGTTTTGTGATCCAACCACCTCAGCCAGACAATATAGCCAGGTCCTCAACATGCACTGCAGGAGCAAGAAAGCTTAGTCAAAGATGACATCCCCAACTTACTAACTAGACAGCAGCACATTGAAGTGTTTACACTATGCGCCTGCTCTCCATCTTTCAGATTGCTCACATTAAGAACATGTATGTGTGCTGCTGAGCCACTCTTGGTGTTGGCCTTCCTTATTACTGTCTGAGGAGTGCTGTACAGGGAAGTTCAGCAAGACAATTTCATGTACTTATACTAACTTTTTTCAAAAAAGTTGGAACGCTGTAATGTAAAAAACAGATGATTTACAATTCTCATAAAGCCATATTTTATTCACAATAGAAAATAGAAAGCACATTAAATGTTTAAATTGAGAAAATATACCACTTTAAGATAAAAATAAGGTAATTTTTAAATTTAAATTTTAAAATTGATGGCAGCAGCACATCTCAAACAAGTTGGGACAGGGCTACAAAAAGCTGGCAAAGTACTAACCCAGTTCCAAACAAGTTGAGGCAGGGCCATTTTTACCAGGGCAGGGTGTAGCATTCCCTCTTCCTTTAACAACACTCTGTAAAGTCAAGGAACTGAGGAGACCAGTTGCTGGACTTTTGAGAGAGGAATGTTGTCCCATTCTTGCCTGAGCATATGGTGCTATAAAACCTGGACTTATCTTTCAGCATTGATGGTGCCTTTCTAAATGTGCAAGCTGCCTTTTCCATAAACGTTAATGAACATCCATACAGTACCATCAGAGATGCAGGCTTTTGAATTGAGTGATAACAAGCTGGAAAGATGTAAAATTTAGAGATTTGTCTGACCACAGAACAGCTTTCCACTTGTCAACATACCATTTTAAATGAGCTTTGGCCTAGAGAAAACAGTGTATATTCTGGATAATGTTCAGTAAGACCCCTTTCACACTAAGGCAGTTTTCAGGCATTTTAGCGCTATAAATAGCGCCTGAAAACTGCCTCCCATGCCATGCTTTCACACTGGGGCAGTGCGCTTGCGGGACGTTAGAAAAAGTCCTGCAAGCAGCATCTCTGGGGAAGTTTGGGAGCGCTGTATGCAGCGCTCCTTAAACGCCCCTGCCCATTGGAATGAATGGGCATCGCTTCTGTAGCGCCTGAAAAGTGCTTTGGAAGCGCCACAACATGGGCATTTTAACCCCTTCTTGGGGGTTAAAAGCACCCCGCTAGTGACCGAAAAGCACCGCTTAAACAGCAGTAAAGCACCGCTAAAACGAGCAGCGCTTTACCGCTAGCGCGGCTGTGGCCCCAGTGTGAAAGGGGCCGTATAGCTTCTTCTTTGCATGATAGAGCTTTACCTTACATTTTTGCATGCCACGGCGAACTTTGTTCACAGACAGTGATTTTTGGAAGTATTCCTGAGCCTATGCAGTGATGTCCACCATAGAATAATGCCTGCTTTTACTGGAGGGCCCGAAGATCATGGGCATCCGACATTGCATTTCAGGCTTGTCCTATGCACACAGAGACTTATCCAGATTCTCTGAAACTTTTGATGATGTTATGTTCTGTAGATGATGATATGTTTAATTGTTTTGCAATTTTATGTTGAGGAACATTATTCTGAATTGTTTGACAATTTTTAAGGTGGATGCAAACCCTCTCCTATAACCAGTGAAGTGAATAGCATCAGATGATACACAGAGATGAAACACATCTCCCTTCATAACTTTTACATGTATATCTGCTGTCTTCAGCTTTCTATACTCTTTAGAAAATGAACATTGTGTTAGAATTTTGACTCCCTGTTTCAGCAGTGGGAGGGGAGTCTTGGCATACAATGTGTGACAGCTGATTGGAGGAGATGCACAGCCCCCCTCCACATAGGAAGAGGAACGAAGGTACTTGCATAGCTGTGCTGTGAATAGACCAGCTCTCTGCTTATCTATTTATAGCACCCTCCCCGACACAAATTTTCAGCTACTTTTATCTCCTATGTGTGGGAACTTGTCAGAAGTTATCATGAGAGGAACGGAGCAGCAGAAAGACACATGCTTTGCAAAGAGATAAGTAAACACTACAGATATATGTGCCCAGATCAAATTTCATAAATCAGGTTATCATCCACTTTAAATGCAGCTTTCACAGACTGGCGAACCTCTGCCCATCTTTACTTCTGCAACACTCTGACTGTAAGATGCTCTTTTTATACCCCATCATGTTACTGACCTGTTGCCAATTAACCTAATAAGTTGCAAAATGTTCTCCGAGCTCTTTCTTGTTAATACCACTTACTTTGCCAGCTTTTTGTTGCCCTGTCCCAATTTTTTTGAGGTGTGTTGCTGCTTTCAGTTACAAGATTACCTTTTTTTTTTCTTAAATTTTCTTAGTTTAAACATTTGATACGTTTTCTACTGTGAATAAAATATGGATTTATGAGATCTGGAAATCATTGCATTCTGTTTTTCTAGGCATGGAATGAACAAGTTGGCGACATATTGCAATATCAATCTTTTTCCAGGGTCTAAAAGGATCTAAAAGAACGACCTCTTTTAGAGCCTGGATGCTGGATGGAGAGTAATGCTTGTCTCTTCAGAATTCCTCATAGGTGTTCCCCGATTGGGTTCAAATCAGGAGACATACTTGGTCACTGAATCACTTTCACTCTGTTCTTCTTCAGAAGGGCAACAGTTGCCTTAGATGCGTGCTTTGGATCATTGTCATGTTGAAAAAGTGCACGACAACCAAGGGCATGGAGTGCTGGTAGCATCTTCAATATAGAGCAGTATATGTGTCAATTTGAGATACCATCAATGAAATGCAGCTCCCCGACACCAGCAGCACTCATGCAGCCACACAGAAGTACACTGCCACCACCATATTTGACTGTAGGCACCATGCATTTTCCTTTGTACTCCTCACCTTTGCAACGCCATACAGTTTTGAAACCATCAGTTCCAAAAACATTTATCTTGGTCTCACCACTCCAGAGTGCAGAGTCCCAGTAGTCTTATTTTTCAGCATGGGCCCTGGCAAATTCTAAGCGGGCTTTTTGTGCATGGGCTTTAGGAGAGGCTTCCTTCGTGGACAACACCCATGCATGCCACTCCTCTGCAGTGTACGCCATATTGTGTCACGAGAAACAATCACCCCAGTTTGGCTTTCTACTTCTTTAGCTAACTGCAGTGAACTTGCATAGTGAGGTGTTAACTTCTGTGGATGGCCTAGATGTCTTTATGAGATGGTTGCAGTTCCATCTTTGTTACATTTTTGTATCACTTTTGCTACAGTATTTTGACTGATAAGTAAAGCTTTGCTGATTTACTTGTAGCCTTCAACTTTCTTGTGTAAAGAAATTATTTTCTTTCTCAGGCCTTGTGACATTTCACTTCCATATGATGCCATTGCTGACAGCATGAAATGGGAAGGGGTTTTCTTTGTTAAGGTGGAGGTCCACGGCCGTTCCTTTAAAAACGAAAAGTCAGCAGCTACACATACAATAGCTGCTCACTTTTAACTTTAGGACATTACCTGTCCTGGAGTCCAGCGATGTCGCCACCGCCACCGATCTTCGGATCGGCTGGTCAAGTGCTGCCGCCGCCATTGAGGGTAAGGGAACCTGGCAGTGGAGCCTTTCGGCTTCACGTCGGGCCCCTACTGCGCTGTGCTTTCTCACTGGCTGGCGGCGAAGGAGGAGGGAGCCGGGCTGCTGACATCAGGCTCGGGCTCCCAGATGTGGGAGAAAAGGACACGTGTCAAAGACAGGTATCCTCCCTGCCCCCAAAAGGTGCCAAATGTGACACCTGAGGGGGGTAGAATCCAAGGAGCGGAAGTTCCACTTTTGGGTGGAACTCCACTTTTTGAATTCTTGTTAATTAGGATTTTGTAGTCTAAAATGTAGCTTTGCTCCTAAGACTTTCATTGGGGTGTATTCATTTTTGCAACATGGTCTTGAATGAATTTGTTAGGAAAAATAGTTTTTTGTGTGTGCAAGTTAAAAAATCTTGGTTGCCATCAATGTCCCGTGTTTGTGGGAGTATTTTGTAGCATAGTGTCCCATAGAAAATGTTGATTCTGAAAGGAAAGTAAATAGAGTTGAGCGAACCTGAACTGTAAAATTCAGGTCCGTACCGAACTTTGGGGTGTCTGTGACCCGGACCCGAACCCGAACCCGGACATTTGAAAAAAAGTTTGGGTTCCGGTTCTGGGTTCGGGTATTTGATCACGCATGTTGAATAGCTGCAGGGCAGCCAATCAACAAGCGTTTCACTGGTTTGCCCTTAGAAGCCATCACAGCCATGCCTACTAATGGCATGGCTGTGATTGGCCAGTGCATCATGTGACCCAGCCTCTTTATAAGCTGGAGTCACTTAGTGCTGCATGTCACATGCTCTCTGGCTAGTGTAGGGAGAGGAGGGGGGTGGATGTGGAGTAGGAGCCTAGAGGTTGACTAGGCCGTGACCTTGGTAGTGTAGGTGGAAGTGGCGGTGGTAGAGGAGTAGGAGGAGGTAGCCAACATGGTATTGTGATGGTTCCAGTGCCGGATCAGTTGGAGATCCGAGGATGAGGTGTAGGTGGGGGGAGGAGAGGGATGTGATCGGTCTCTCGTACACTGTACGTCGTGATTCACTGAGGTCGAATATTTCTCCGACCCAGTGTACTACGTGACCGGTTAGTGTCGGTACGGTAATCATCCGTACCGACACTACCGAAGATTCCCGTTTGGTCACTTTGCGAACAACTAACCGACGGGACGTCGATAAGTTGTACGCACTAGTTTATGGGCTTGGGTCTTGGCCTTGGGTTTGAAAAAAAGTTTACAGGCCCAAGCCCAAGCCCAGGCCCAGTGTCTGTGGGGTTTCAAGCCATGCCTGGA
>BLSH010307272.1:4032961-4074903 GCA_018402905.1 Glandirana rugosa
TTGATCTGCAACTCAAAGCAGCGGTATTTGAAATCTCTAATTTCTGT
Source organism: Glandirana rugosa (assembly GCA_018402905.1). Taxonomy (NCBI): domain Eukaryota; kingdom Metazoa; phylum Chordata; class Amphibia; order Anura; family Ranidae; genus Glandirana; species Glandirana rugosa. The sequence goes on from BLSH010307272.1 coordinate 4,033,009, forward strand.
CCTCAGAGCAACAGCACAGACAGCAGTAGTAAAGTAATCTATCTCAGGATGCAAGATCAGGTCTTAAAATGTCTCAAATCTGTCCCTCACGCAGTCAGCTACCTTTCCCTACACTAACCCAAGGAGCATGTTACTGCAGCACTGTGACTCCAGCTTATAAAGAGGCTGGGTCACATGATGCACTGGCCAATCACAGCCATGCCATTAGTAGGCATGGCTGTGATGGCTTCTAAGGGCAAACCAGTGAAACACTTGTTGATTGGCTGCCCTGCAGCTTCTCAACACGTGGAGTAAAATAGCAGAACCCCGGACCGAACCCGAACGATTTTTGAAATGTCCGGGTCCGGGTCCGTGCCACGGACACCCGAAAGTTCGGTACGGACCCGAACGTTACAGTCCGGGTTCGCTCAACACTAATTACTACTACTACTGCTTTTAGAGACAGATTGCAGATCTAATAACATCTTATCCTGCATTACAGAATGATCTGACTGGACTAGGTAGAGTCTACTGCTTAGAGCAGGGTTTCTCAACCAGGGTTCCGTGGAACCCTAGGGTTCCTCCAAAGGGTGCAAAGGGTTCCTTGAGCAATGGTCAATTTCTACCTCTCCGATAAATTTCCAATGATACCATTAATCTTTTTAGCTATCTGTAAGGGGGTAATTCTTCCCAATGACCATAAGTATAAGGAGCATTCTTCCCATTGACCATCACATTAATGCAGGGTTTCTCAACCAGGGTTCCGTGGAACCCTAGGGTTCCTCCAAAGGGTTCCTTGAGCAATGGTCAATTTCTACCTCTCCGATAAATTTCCAATGATACCATTGATCTTTTTAGCTATCTGTAAGGGGGTAATTCTTTCCAATGACCATAAGTATAAGGAGCATTCTTCCCACTGACGATCACATTAATGCAGGGATTCTCAACCAGGGTTTCCGAGGAACCCTAGGGTTCCTCCAGAGGTTGCTACGGGTTCCTTGAGCAATGGTCAATTTCTACCTCTCAGATAAATTCCCAATGACCCCATTAATCTTTTTAGCTATCTGTAAGGGGGTAATTCTTCCCAATGACCATCACACTAATGTATCCTGAGTTGTAGATTTTTAATTTTTAGCAGGGGTTCCCCCGAGACCGGAGAATTATTTCAAGGGTTCCTCGGTGTTGAAAAGGTTGAGAAAGGCTGGCTTAGAGGGACAGATTATTGTTCTAAAATCATCTTCTAGTTCTTTAGGGTCAGGTTCCTGCTGTTGCTGTAAGGGACAGATTATTGTTCTAAAATCATCACCCACTCCTATAGGGTCAGGTTCCTGCTGTTGCTGTAAGGGACAGATTATTGTTCTAAAATCATTTTACTTCCTTTTGCAGCCCTCTAGCACTTTCCAGGACTTTTTTACAGTCATTTTTGTGCCGAAAAGTTTGGGTCCCCATTGACTTCAATGGGATTCGGAGTTCGGGGTAAAGTTCGGGTCAAGTTCGGTACCGAACCCGGACTTTTTCCCGAAGTTCGGCCGAACCCACTGAACCCGAACTTCCAGGTGTACGCTCAACTCTAAAAGTAAATAGAGTTGAGCGAACACCTGGATGTTCCGGTTCGGCCGAACTTTGCGGAAATGTTCGGGTTCGGTACCGAACGTTATCCGAACTTTACCCTAGACCCCGAACCCCATTGAAGTCAATGGGGACCCAAACTTTTCGGAACAAAAATGACTGTAAAAAAGGGCTGCAAAAGGAAGAAAAATGGGAGATGTTATTAGATCTGCAATCTGTCCCTCAAAGCAGTAGTAATCTCTAACTAGTCCAGTATCAGATCGTTCTGTAATCAGATCATTCTGTAATGCAGGTTGAGAGATCGTTCTGTAATCAGATCATTCTGTAATGCAGGATGAGTTGTTATAGATCTACAATCTGTCCCTCAAAGCAGTAGTAGTAATCTCTACCTAGTTATTATCACTGCAATCTGTCCCTCACAGCAGTAGTAGTAATCTCTACCTAATTATTAGATCTGCAATCTGTCCCTCACAGCGCCGGCAGCATCCTCTCCCTACACTAACCCGAGAGCATGTGACATGTAGCACTGTGACTCCAGCCTCATATGGAGGCTGGGTCACATGATGCACTGGCCAATCACAGCCATGCCATTAGCAGGCATGGCTGTGATGGCTTCTAGGGAAAACCAGTGAAACTCTTGTTGATTGGCTGCCCTGCAGCTATTCAATATGCGTGATAAAAAACCAGAACCCAGAACCCGAACCCGAACGTTTTTCTCAAACGTTCGGGTTCGGTACACGGACACCTGAAAGTTCGGTACGGACCCAAACTTTACAGTTCGGGTTTGCTCAACTCTAAAAGTAAAGGTTTTCTGATAAATCTGTTGGAGTGTACTCATTTATGCTGAGCACTGTATATACATACAGTGGGGATCGAAAGTTTGGGCACCCCAGGTAAAAATTTGTATTAATGGGCATAAAGAAGCCAAGGAAAGATGGAAAAATCTCCAAAAGGCATCAAATTACAGATTAGACATTCTTATAATATGTCAACAAAAGTTAGATTTTATTTCCATCATTGACACTTTCAAAATTACAGAAAACAAAAAAAGGCGTCTTCAAAAGTTTGGGTAACCTGCAGAATTTATAGCATGCACTGCCCCCTTTGCAAGGCTGAGACCTGCCAGTGTCATGGATTGTTCTCAATCATCGTCTGGGAAGACCAGGTGATGTCAATCTCAAAGGTTTTAAATACCCAGACTCATCTGACCTTGCCCCAACAATCAGCACCATGGGATCTTCTAAGCAGTTGTCTAGAAACCTGAAACTGAAAATAGTTGACGCTCACAAAGCTGGAGAAGGCTATAAGAAGATAGCAAAGCGTTTTCAGATGTCAATATCCTCTGTTCGGAATGTAATTAAGAAATGGCAGTCATCAGGAACAGTGGAAGTTAAAGCAAGATCTGGAAGACCAAGAAAAATATCAGACAGAACAGCTCGCAGGATTGTGAGAAAAACAATTCAAAACCCACGTTTGACTGCACGATCCCTCCAGAAAGATCTGGCAGACACTGGAGTTGTGGTACACTATTCCACTATAAAGAGATACTTGCACAAATATGGTCTTCATGGAAGAGTCATCAGAAGAAAACCTCTTCTACGTCCTTACCACAAAAATCAGCGTTTGAACTTTGCAAATGAACATATAGACAAGCCTGATGCATTTTGGAAACAAGTTCTGTGAGCCAATGAGGTTAAAATTGAACTTTTTGGCCGGAATGAGCAAAGGTACATTTGGAGAAGAAGGGGCACAGAATTTAATGAAAAGAACCTCTGTCCAACTGTTAAGCATGGGGGTGGATCAATCATGCTTTGGGGTTGTATTGCAGCAAGTGGCACAGGGAACATCTCACGAGTAGAAGGAAAAATGGATTCAATAAAATTTCAGCAAATTTTGGATGGTAACTTGATGCCATCTGTGAAAAAGCTGAAGTTAAAGAGAGGATGGCTTCTACAAATGGATAATGATCCTAAACACACCTTGAAATCCACGGGAGATTACATCAAGAGGCGTAAACTGAAGGTTTTGCCATGGCCTTCACAATCTCCTGACCTCAACATAATTGAAAATCTATGGACAGACCTAAAAGAGCAGTGCGTGACAGACATCCCAGAAATCTCAAAGAACTGGAAGACTTTTGTAAGGAAGAATGGGCAAAGATACCTCAAACAAGAATTGAAAGACTCTTGGCTGGCTACAAAAAGCGTTTACAAGCTGTGATACTTGCCAAAGGGGGCAGTACAAGATATTAACTCTGCAGGGTGCCCAAACTTTTGCAGACGCCATTTTTTTGTTTTCTGTTATTTTGAAAGTGTAAATGATGGAACTAAAATCTAACTTTTGTTGACATATTATAAGAATGTCTATTCTGTAATTTGATGCCTTTTGGAGATTTTTCCATCATCCCTTGGCTTCTTTATGCACATTAATACAAATTTTTACCTGGGGTGCCCAAACTTTCGATCCCCACTGTATATATATACCGTATATATATATATATATATATATATATATATATATATATATATATATGTATAAGGGATTATGGCTACATGCCATTATCTAGCCAAATGCCTATACGTTTCAGGTACATACTGATTAGCCAGATAAACCCTTATTTATTTTAAATCTAAGATCTTCTGTGATAATATGCACATGAGGACTAGCCAGTGCTATTTTATTTACATGCCTGTGTACCTGTCACAATCAGGGGTAGGAATCGAATGCAATTTACAGTTACCTCCATTTAGCAGATATAATGCTTTAAAGCTTAACTCTGGATTTTTTTTTAAATAGTGCCCCAGCATTTTAAAAAAATTAAAAAAGCAGCTCTGACTCCAATACTCTCCTCTTCCTTAGCGCTGTTCCCTGCAGTACTTTTTTCCACCATCAGATGTCCTTAAATGTAGGCATACCTTCCTTGTACTCCTCCACCACACTTTCCTCTGATGCAGCCAGTGGTCTTGTGAGTTCAGGAGTTGTAATTATGAAAACTAATGAGAAAAGATACAGCTGTGGGGGCCGCCACATGGGAAATACTGAGGGGTTTGGAGGGGGAAGTCTGCAGCTGGGCATTAAAATCACTGGTCTTACCAATATTCAACTTTTGAAGATAATGTATTTAATATTCATTTATTTACAGTATTTTAATGTTTGCACATTTTTTTTTGAAGTTGGAATTTCAAACAAGGTTTGCAAAACAGTTCACAAACTGAACCATGACAGATGAATTCACTCCTAACTTCCATGTGTACTTTGCTCAACAACTCTATACAGTCTTTTTTATTTGGAATTTGGGGGGTTGCTTAGCAGGCATTACAAACACTCATCAAGCTCCCACTTTCAAAATCCCTATCTATGTATGAGAGCTTACTAAATACTTTTTTATTGCTCTATTGTTTTATTATATAATACTCAGTGGAATGTGCCATTGCATATACAAATAAAAAAAGAAACTACATTATAAGGAGGCATCTTTCTTATCACCTCTAAATATTATTGAATTAACATGCTGATTTAATTCCCTCTCAGCAGCACCACAGAGTGATCCACACATAAGGTTGGCACATGTATTAAATCCTCTCCTTTAATATGAGCTCTTTTATCATCTTTTGAAAGAGTATCTGAGATTTCACGCTATGATGTGTTTTTAAGATAGTGGCAACGCAAGACAGCTGTGTGATACAGAAGCAATAACAAAGGATAGATGCCCATTTAGGTGATGTGATAAGACACTGTGCAAGTACTTTGGTGATAAAGAAGAGATTTCAGTTATTATACGTTTGGCGGCATGAGAGGTTATTTTAGCAATCCTGGAGGCATCTGTAAAAGGAATGCGCAATTAAATTACAAAATCTAGACAGAGGGAAAGAAAATGTTGATGTGGAACATTTAAAAAACATTATGTATAAAGTTATAGAATAGTTCCACAGGCTTTTTCCTTATATGAACAAGGACAGAAAAGGGCAATTACAGATAAGGAAGCAAGGAACGGACACAATGTTTGCCATACGTCATTTGGTGCACACATTGAAGTGAAATTGTTATGCATTTTTTCGATAAGTCTGATTTTGAATTTTTTACCTAAATTTGTGGTCCATTTTTGCATGATCTTTAAGGTCTCTTTCAAATCCATTGTGCCAATGTATGTGTTTTACATGTGTTATGTCACGCAATAATATCTGCTGTGTTAAGGCAGCTAATTAATTTAACCACTTCAGCCCCGGAAAGATTTCCCAGGTTAGGACCAGAGCACTTTTTGTGATTCGGCACTGCGTCACTTTAACCACTTGCTGACCGCCCGCCGCAGCGTGACGGCGGCAAGGTGGCTTGTTATCGTGAACCGCTGTCACAGGACGGCGGCCGCGATCACTAGCATTGTGAGCGCACACACGCCGCCGGAGGCGCGCTCGCGTGCTCACTGTGTTCGGGGGGAGCCAGGGAGCGGGTAGGGCCGACTCGATCGCCGCCGGCTACCCGCGATGGCTCCCCCGCACTGAAAGAACTGAGGTCCGTGTATGTAAACACGGATCTCCGTTCTGTTAAAGGGGGAAGGGCGATGATCACAGTCTTCCTGTATATGGAAGCTGTGATCATCCCCTTTCCCCAGCCAAGGCAGCCAACACACAGTTAGAACACGCCCAGGGAACACTGTTAACCCTTAGAGCGCCCCCTGCAGGTTAACCCCTTCACTGCCAATGGCATTTACACAGTAATCAGTGCATTTTTATAGCACTGATCGCTGTATAAATGCCAATGGTCCCAAAAAAGTGTCAAAATGGTCCGACATGTCTGTCGCAATATCGCAGTACTGCTAAAAATCACAGATCGCCGCCATTACTAGTAAAAAATAAAAAAAAAAAAAACCCCAGAAATTAATTCTCATCATCCGTAAACGCGGCAACTTTTGCGCAAACCAATCAATAGACGCCGATTGTGATTTTTTTTTACCAAAAATATGAGGAAGAATATAAATCGGCCAAAAACGATGGAAAAAAATGTTTTTTTATATATTTTTTTGGATTTGTATTTTATCAAAAAGTAATAAATTTGGGGTTTTTTTGCAAAATTGTCGCTCTTCTTTTGTTTATAGCGGCAATCAGAAATGACGCAGAGGGGATCAAATACCACCAAAAGAAAACTCTATTTGTGGGAAAAAAGGACGCAAATTTTGTTTGGGTACAACGTTGCACGACCACGCAATTGTCAGTTAAAGTGACGCAGTGCCGAATCGCAAAAAGTGCTCTAGTCCTAAACTGGGAAATCCTTCCCGGGGCTGAAGTGGTTAACTGACAATTGTGCCATCGTGCAATGTTGCACCCAAACTAAATTTGCGTCCTTTTTTGCCACAAATAGAGCTTTCTTTTGGTGGTATTTGATAACCGCTGCGTCATTTCTGATTGCCACTATAAACAAAGAAAGAGTGACAATTTTGCAAAAAAAAACAATATTTCTTACTTTTTGCTAGATTTCAAATCCAAAAAAAAAAATATAAAAAACATTTTTTTCATCGGTTTTGGTCAATTTATATTCTTCCTCATATTTTTGGTAAAAAAATGGCAATCACGTTTATTGATTGGTTTGCGCAAAAGTTGCCACGTTTACGGATGATGAGAATTAATTTCTGGGGTTTTTATTTTTTACTAGTATTGGCGGCGATCTGCGATTTTTAGTGGTACTGCGATATTGCAACGGACATGTCGGACCATTTTGACACTTTTTTGGGACCATTGGCATTTATACAGCGATAAGTGCTATAAAAAGGCACTGATTACTGTGTAAATGCCATTGGCAGTGAAGGGGTTAACCTGCAGGGGGAGATCCAGGGGTTAACTGTGTTCCCTAGGTGTGTTCTAACTGTGGAGGGGCTGGGCTGTTATGGGCATAAGAGATCTAACTGATCCCAGTGACAGGGATCAGTAGATCTCCTATGTTCCCATTGACAGAGCGGGGAACCGCTGTGTTTTCATCTGCGGTTCCCCGTTCTTTCACTCTGGTAGCTCATCGCGGCTCGCCGGCGGACATCGGGTCCATCTGAGCCGCGGGCACACTCCTCCGGAGTGTGTCGGGCATGAGAGTGTGCCACCAGCGGTGTGCGCTCGCCCCCTAGCTGCGCCTGCGCAAATCGGCGCCTATTTACGGTGATTCGCGGGATGCATCCACACTGCCGCAGTAAATATACTGCGCGCGGTGTGGAACCGGTTAAATAGGCTGCCAACACACCAAATGTTCTCACAATTAGACCATTTTCTCTGATGCAGCACACAGTAAGGCAAGGTAGTATGTTGTAATGCCTTGTGGTGTGCTGTACTACAGGTGCATCACAGGTCCTTTGGTTTAGTGCTTTGGGGTGCCATTCAAAACTAACGGTGCCACAACACACTGCACTGTGGCACCATGGTACAAATTGCACTCATGCGGTAATGCATGTTATCACAAATCATAGGTGTGCAGTCATGCAGCTAGCCACCTAGAGTACTTACATTTTGCATGTAGAAGAAGAAGATATGCACTGAAAGCAGTAATACACAAATTATCTATCTATCTATGCAAATCTTTAGTACTCACAAATCACATGAAATGCAAGAGCAGAGATGATGGATAAGAGGAATGATTTCCGCACTTGACCTATTTCCCTCACTGATAAAAGGTACTGTTCCCCACCCTCAGTTTTTGCACACTCATATTACAGTCCTCCCGAAACCTGGAAAAACTCTGTCGCTACCAGATAACTACAGGCTCATAGCCCTACTTAATTCGGACTATAAAATATTTACAAAAATTTTAGCTAATAGACTCACTTCTGTACTCCTCAAACTTATATATAAGGATCAAGTAGGCTTTGTTTCCTCCTGACATGCCAGTGACAACACCAAACGCACAATTGACCTCATAGATCTATTTGATAATACCTCGCGCCCAGCACTTATTCAGAGTTTAGACACCCAAAACGCCTTTGATAGGCTCAGTTGGCCTTATATGTTTGCCACTCTTACACGGTTTAGATTTACAGGATCATTTATTGCAGCCCTTCATGCCCTATATCCTCGCCCCATGTCCCAGGTACAGTTGTCTTCTTTCTTGCCCCCATCTTTTTCCCTTAGCAATGGTACCTGACAGGGCTTTCCCCTATCCCCCCCTTCTCTTTATATTGTGCCTAGAACCTTTAGCCACGCACATCATGATATCTGTGGATTTTCTTTACAACAAAGGGAATGCAAGTTGTCCCTCTTTGCAGATGACATCCTTTTCACAAAACCTCACACCTCCCTTCCTAATCTCCACTCCCTATTGAAAACGTTTGGCATGCTCTCGGATTATAAAGTCAACACAGCCAAGACTGAAGCTCTACCCATTCATATCCCCCCTTCACTCCTCACCACACTACAGAACATTTTTTTCTACCACTGGTGTTCTTCTCTTAAATATCTAGGTATACACCTAACTGCATCTTATTCCACTCTTTATCATGCCAACTACCCCCCCCCCCCTTATCATAGAGATAGGTCACCTTCTGCATCAATGGGAAGATTATCCTCCATCTCTTCTAGGTAGTATACATGTCCTTTAGATGTTTATACTCCCAAATCTTTTGTACCTTTTCAAAACTTTACCTGTTATGGTTCCTATGGTACAACTCAAATATATCCAAAGATCTTTTGTTAAATGTATTTGGTGTAAAAAATCTCATTGTACTGCTAGCAATGTCTTGTTTGCTAGTTGGCGCTTTTTGCAGGGTTAATATCTACCCAGACAGGTGTGGAACATGGCTTAACAAGGTAATTTTGTTCTGTAACTATATATAGGATAAATGTATGGCTATTTTTTGAGAAATTGTGCCCATGGAGATGTTTGTACCGTTTTTTTGGGGGAAAGTTATTAATCTGTGTGTGTATATTTTTCAGCATATACCTTGTATTTTGCAAATGAATGCCCCTGAAGAAGGGAATTATGTATCCTGAAACATGTCGGGCCATTTGACAAGAAATGCTTAAAAAGCTGCAAGAAAATCCAGCCTTGATACAAACCTTGTTTTCTATCACAACTTTGGCTACATATGCTGTATGGTTGTATCTTTTTACATTTTGAATCTTGTATTTGCAATAAACTGTATTTATTTTATTTGTTTGACACTGTTATCTGTGCCCTATAAGTCCCAAACTAGTGAGGGGGGAATTTTGGTTACACGTTAATTCCATGGGATGTTGGCACATAGGGTTGTGATACCCAGGTGATCATAATATTTATAATTCAAGTGAATAGGGCTGCTCTGCAAAGTCCGTGCTACCTTGTGTACAGCAAAAAAAGGATTAAAGCAGGCAGTGAGGAGGCATTGTATTGCCTCCTCATCACCTGCTTTAACCCCTTGGACCCCACACTAGCATGCTGCAACTGCATGCATTGCACATAGTTGTAGGGTGTTTGCAGAGTGGGACCCATTCACTTGAATGGGTCACAATCACCCACCAAAAGCAAGAGGGGTTTAATTCCTGCTGCAGCAAGTGTAAATCCTCAGCTGCTGCCACTGCAGCTAAAGGGGTAGGGGCGAACGTATGTAATGTTGGCGCAATGCAATAAGTAGGTGGTGCTTTGTGTGGCTTCAGTGTGGATAGGGGCACAGGGGGGCCCCATGATCTCCTATTGCGGGGGGGGCCCCATGGGTTGTCAGTCCGCCCCTGGTCCGATGTTATTTACTCTATCTATTTGGAAGACATGTTTTAGACGGTTCTCCCTCTCTTCTCCATGCCCACCTCTCCTAAATGTACTTTTCAACCTGGACATACCAGATAGCTAATTTTACAACCGCATGTACCCTTGGTCACGAGCAGGTATTTTTCAGCTCCGTAACCTGGTACACCTTGTAACCCATGAATTGCTCTTGTTCCATGAACTTCATAACAAATTTGAGATGCCAAAAAATCTCTTTTTCTCTTACCTTCAAATTAAGCATTACTTTTGCTCTAAATCACAGTCCCTAACCTTGGAAAAACCCACTGCACTGGGATCATATTAGCTAAGCCTCATTTCATCTATATACAAAATTCTCCATGAATCTATCCCGCTTACAGAAGTTTTGCATGCATAAATGCAGAAATGGGCCCAAATAATTCAGACACCTATTTCCCTTCCACAGTGGCAAAAAAATTGTGACTCAATATCTAAAGCCTTTAGATGCGTGGAGGAGAGAGAGACAGCTTATAAAATCCTCATGTTCTCATAGAGAACCCCATAAATATGATCCCTCTGTCCCTCAGACTTGTTGGGGATGCCTTAAAGATGTGGGTCCGCACTACCATATTTTCTGAGACAGCCTTTCCTCTAGATCCGGCCCACTACCTGTTGGGTCTCCCAATCCCTGGGGTCTCCAAAAATACCAAGAAACAGATATCCTTTATTGTATTAGCTGCTAAAAGAGCAAAACCCACCTGGTTATCTTCTACCCCTCCCACACAGTCCTAACTGATACAGACCATAGCTTACATACGCAGAATGGAATGTCTGACAGCAGTAATCCACGATTCTTTATCCCACTTTCAAAGATATGGGATCCATGGGATAATTCTCAATTTAACTCAGAAGCAGCATCTCACAGTCCTGATCGCACAGTGTCCTCTTAATCAGCTCACTCCAGTGTTTCCCCCTATTTTTACCCATTTAACAACTGTTGGTCCCTCTTTATGTTTTCCTAATGCATAGAAATGTTAGTTCTTTAGTATGTTCTACCTCACCAGCCTGAACATGGAGGCACAATAGGATTATGAGATATCCCTTATATACACGCAGTTGGCTTCTTGGGCCGATAAACCTGATTTCCTATTTTTTGCTAATGATGATATAAGCTTTTTTTATGATTGGTTGCATCTTACTTTATTGTGATGTTACATGTATGTCTTTATTTGTTGAGATATACTCTGTGGCTATGATCTTCTGACTGATTGTTCTTTGTATTGCTACGAAAAACCCAATAAATATACAATTATAAAAAAACAAAAAGAGGTTGTAACCCTAAAATTAAAAAAATAAAAATAAAAAATAAAAAGATCCTGTTCCTATAAAGCAGATTGAACTCCCTAATGCTTGTACTGTCTAATCTGCCCCTTTTTATGCTGTAACAAACCTGGTTAATCCTGCCCTTTCCTGTGTCCCCCTAGGTGAACCAACCACGGTAATCATGGCTGTTGATACTAGATACCATGGTCAGTTTATTTGCTTCCATCATCCGGCTGTGATAGAGTGTCTCCTCTCTCTCCTCCCTCTCTGCCTGTCAACTCCTAGTGTATGAGCAACCCCCCCCCCCCTCCTGCTGCTATTAGTAGCTGGCGGTAAAGTCAGAGAGTAGGATTACTGCTAGTCCCTCTGTTCTAATAAGGTATGCTACACAGTGTAAAGGTTTTTTAAAATACTGCCGCTAAATACCTTATTTCAGATCGCCTCTGTGCGGTCACGTGAAAAATTCAGAAATAGATTTCTGAATGGCCATATCAAATACACAATCGACCTAAAATACCTACCCAACACCATTCAGGAAAATACAGACAAAACAAATGTATTCATATAGACTAAAGCTGGTCATTAAGGATTGGCTCGAGCGTGTTTGCAACTGCACATACCCGAGCCCGCCAGCGCTAATCACAGGCAGTGAGACATTATTATTATTATACAGGATTTATATAGCGCCAACAGTTTACGCAATGCTTTACAACTTGAAGGTGGACAGTACAAATACAATACACTTAAATAGGAATCAGAGGGCCCTGCTTGTTAGAGATTACAATCTAAGAGGGAAGGTCAAATGATACAAGAGGTAATAGCTGTGGGGGATGTGCTAATGAAGAAGATAAATGTACAGTTGTTAGGTGGGAGCCAGATAGGCTTCTCTGAAGAGATGAGTTTTCAGGGATCGTCTGAAGGTAAACAAAGTAGGAGAAAGTCGGACAGATTGGGGTAGAGCATTCCAGAGGATGGGAGAGGCTCTGGAGAAGTCCTGGAGATGAGCATGGGATGATGTTACAAGGGAGCTAGAGAGCAGGAGGTCTTGGGAGGAGCGAAGAGTTGGTATTTTGAAACCAGGTTAGTGATGTACCTGGGGGCCAGGTTGTGAATTGCTTTATAAGTTATTGTTAGTATCTTAAAAATAATACGTTGGTTGAGGGGCAGCCAAAGGAGGGATTGACATAGGGGTGTAGCAGATGCCGAGCGGGTTTTAAGGTGGATGAGCCTGGCGGCAGCGTTCATAATGGACTGAAGTGGGGATAGGCTATTTAGAGGTAAGCCAGTGAGGAGGGAGTTGCAGTAGTCGAGCGAGAGATGTCCAGGGAGTGGATTAGAAGCTTTGTGGTGTCATTGGTTAGGAAGGATCGTATCTTGGAGATGTTGAGGTGGCAAATTTTGGATAGCGATTGGATATGGGGCCGAAAGGTTAATTCGGAGTCCAGGATTACACCTAGGACCTTGGCATGGGGTGACGGGTTGATAGTTGAGCCGTTGATTTTCACGGTGAAATCGGGGGAAATTGCACGTGGGGGAGGAAATTCCCAATGATCGGGAAATGTCTCACTGCCTATGATTAGCGCTGTGCAGTGTAAACTTCCTGGCGGGCTCAGGCACATGCAGTTGTGAACACGCTCGAGCCCATCCTTACTGGTCATAGATGATGTGATTTTCATTGAAAAAAACACTGACTGTGTTGATGGGGGAATCCTTCCCACGGAATGTTCTCTCCTGGTGGGGAGGGGAGGTGGTTGTACCCAGGTTGATTGATGGATGGGTATAATCAACCTGCCCATTCATGGTTCCAATCTTGGTCAGTCCCTGCTGAACCGGCCAAGATTTGTTCTGTCTCTGGCCAGCTTAAGTGATAACATAAAAATTGAATTCTAGAAGGAGAAGATTCAAGAAGAAATTAATAACATTCCTAAACTGATACTCTATAACAGGGGGGTCAAACTCAATTTCAGTGTTGGCCACATCAGCATTATGGTTGCCCTCAAAGGGGCGGTTGTATCTGTAAGACTATATATATTTATCCAGGAAATAGGTTCAGGAACTCAACCATGCTCCCTGCCAAATGGTGGGTTTGGCCAAATTACAACAGTGGGAGGATCTTAAAGGGACAATAATTACCAGGAGTGTGTTATGTGTGCATTTCAGGGATGTGCTATGTACAGACTGCAGAGTTCAGGGGTGCCCTATGCACAGAGCACAGAATTCAGGGGTTTGCTGTGTATAGAGTAAAGGGTTGAGGAGTGTGTTATATACAAAGTGCAGGGTTTAGGAGTGTGCTCTGCACAGATTCGGCCCACAGGCCTTGTGTTTAACATGTGTCAAACAAAACCAAAGAATTTCCCTGCGTCTGACATATGTCTGCTCTTCCAGTGCTCCTTGTTGTAAAGGCCAGTTATAGGTGGGGGCAGTGACCTTTTTTGTCTTGTGTTTGACACATGCTCTATAGTATTCCCCTTCACTTCCTAACAAATATTTATGTAGAGGGCTAAAGGAAGGGGCAGTGGAGCTGGGTCAGCTCATATCTATGTAGAGGGCTAAAGGAAGGGGCAGTGGAGCTGGGCAAGCTCAGGGAGTAGTTAGATACACCCAGAATAAAAGAGGGCTATGATGTGCAGTGTCTGATTGGGCTGTGCCATGGATTTTACCTGAAGGAGTAAAATTTTCAAGCAATTTCAAAGGAACATTGCCAGTGAAAAAACGTAATTTCTGGAAGTAAGCATTAAAATTACTTATTTTTTGTGGTTTTAAATGCAATATTTTTGATGCTGGTGACAGTGTCTCTTTGAAAGGGATTGACTAAATACAGTGTCTGCAGAGGCATAGATAGATGGAGTCCTAAATCTGGTTTACAGAATAGAAGGTTTGGGATTAGGCGTTCCCAGATCAGAGAGGTTGTGTCTTTTTTGTGTATGCTAATGCTGACTTTTTGAGTTAATGTGGAGTGTTCTTAATACCTTACTGGTTATGCATATAGCTAGTGGGGTACAAATACACATGATATAATTACATATTCATTGTGCCCATTAGCACTGTATGATAGCTGAGAAAAAAAATATTTCATTTTAGGATCTGTTCATCGCAGAGTATCTGCACACCTATATCCTTGCCAGCTTCTGTGTACCTGTTTAAAAATGGTGTACTTGGCTGTGTCTGGGTTGGTAAGTACAATTTGTTCTCATAAAAGGCTCGCAAGTACATATTGATAAAAGATTTCCCATTGGTGTGGGAGTGATCCATTCTAATCAACAGACTGTGAAGCGCAGCTGCTTGCCTTTCTGTGCGTGACTAAATCCAGACTGCAGGGACGTGAGAGTGAAGGGAGAACATGGTAAGAGATGGAGGCAGACAGAGGGAGAAGACTGTTTGTGAGTGCTATATGCTAGTCTTAAAAATAATCAGCTGCACAGAATGCCTCTGGAGATCTGAACTGAAATTTTCTTATTATTGTTTGCATGTTTTATTCCTCAGCAGCCTCAGCCAAATGTGTATTGCAGAGCTTACATCACCATCAAAACCGTTTGGAATACAAATTTGGGCTTAAAGTGAAACTCTAACTTTGTTGAAATGGAAAAACAACCCTGTCTACATAAAAGAGGGATTTCAGCAACATTTATTACAAATGTACCTGCTACTTGTTGGGAGAAGTTCATACAAGCTTTACCAAGTCCTTTACCAAACTGACCTCTAAGTGGGGATCAATTGTTTTGACATTGAGGAGTCCTAATGTTATAAGAAGAAAAAGATCAATCCGGGTATCTATCCATCCTGAAGAACTCTTAGCCCACCATAAAGTCTTGCAGAAGTTGTCTGTAATTTGACTTCAAAGCCTATGTAGATCACTAGGGGGAAAGCAGAACACATAAAACCATTGTAGCTGCAGATTAAAATGTGGCATAGACCCATATGGTAACTTTATTGAATCATATAATGCCATGACAACATACACCATGGAGTATAAAAAAAATAATACTATTCTTCTTTGGACCTTTAAAGCGGTAGTAAACTGCAGTATTAAAAAAAAATAAAACAAATCCCCTGCAAGACAATGGCATAATGTGCTAGTATGCACTGCATACTAACACATTAAGAAATACTTACTTTAGAGCAAAGCCCTTCAACGGTGCCCTGTCACCTGCTGACAGGGCTTCCATCTTCCCTCCAGTTTTCCTTCCAGATTCACAGGCTCCAGCTGTATGAGTGGCTGGGGCTGCAATGACGTCACTTCTGCGCATGTCACGACGGCTGTGGCACAGAGCACTCTAAGTCCAGCACAGTATGCTGGACCTTTAGACCGCATGCGCCAGTGACGTCACCAGCTGCATCCAGTGTGAATTTCTCCTAAACATCGCAAGTTTAGGAGATATTCATTGCACCTACAGGTAAGCCTTATTATAGGCTTACCTGTAGGTACAAGTTCAAAAAATGACTTTACTACCACTTTAACCTACATCACTCCTATGATTTTGTGAATGATTTATGCTGCAATCATGAAGACAGTGTTGATAATGATCCATTCTCCTCCAGCCCCATGACGTTGGAAGGAAATATCAGTGCCCCACTCCTTGAACGAAAGGGGAGGGCTGGCAGCTTTAAGCCTGGGGGGCAAGTCCAGTCGAGTGGCCCATTGTACCACCGAATCAGCCCACTATCCATGCCCACCTGGTTTTATAATGGATATTGATGTTATGAAGCAAGACAAATACGACAAAGCATGACCCCGATCTTGGTAGATGAGGCTCCTTACCCATGTGATTGGCTGTATTCAATCACAGCCCATCACATGTAATTGCAGAAGTGCTGTTTATCGGTTCACCTCACACTGACAGAGTGTGTGAGGAGAGCCGATCAATGGGGAGACTACAGGTAATCAGGGCACTCATTACAGTGCAGCCCTAGCAGTGCCTAGCAAGGGATGCCAGTCTGTGCCCATCAGTAACACCAATCAGTGCTGCCTTTCAGTGCCCATCATTACCACCCATCAGTGCCCAACAGTACTGCCCATCAGTGCCATATATCAGTGCCCATCAGTGCCACCCATTAGTGCCCATCAGTGCCACCTATCAGCACCCATCAGTGCCACCCATTAGTGCTGCCTATCAGTGCCTATCAGTTCCCATCAGTGCCACCTAACAGTGCCCATCAATGCCACTTATCAGTGCCACTCATTAGTGCTGCTAATCAGTTCCACCTATCATTCCTCATAAGTGTCACCTACCAGTGCCCAGTGTGGCATATTAGTGCCGCCTATCAGTGCCACCAATTAGTGCTGCCCATCAGTGCATATCATTTCCCATCAGTGCCACCTATCAGTGCCCATCAATGCAGCCTATCAGTGCAACCCATTAGTGCTGCTCATCAGTGCCACCTATCAGTGCTCATCAGTGTGGCATATCAGTGCTGCCTCATCAGTGCCCAGTGTGGCATATCAGTGTGTATCAGTGCCACTTACCAGTGCCCAGTGTGGCATATCAGTGCTGCCTATCAGTGCCACCCCTTAGTGCTGCCTATCAGTGCCACCTATCAGTTCCCATCAGTGCCACCTATTAGTGCCACCAATCAGTGCCCATCAGTGCCACCCTATCAGTGCCCATCAGTGTGGCATATCCTTGCCGCCTCATAAGTGCCGCCTATCAGTTTCAGCCATTAGTGCTGCCCATCAATGCAACGGTGCCACCAATCAGTGTCTATTAATGCCACCCATTAGTGCTGCCCATCAGTGACACCTATCAGTTCCCATCAGTGCCACCTATTAGTGCCACCAATCAGTGCCCATCACTGCCACCCATCAGTGCCAACTATCAGTGCCCATCAGTGCCGCCCATCAGTGCCACCTATCAGTGCCATCCATAAGTGCTGCTCATCAGTGCCACCCCATCAGTGCCCATCAGTGTGATATATCAGTGCCCATCAGTGTGGCATATCAGTCCCCATCAGTGTGGCATATCCTTGCCGCCTCATCAGTGCCGCCTATCAGTGCCAGCCATTAGTGCTGCCCATCAGTGCCACCTATCAGTGCCCATTAATGCCACCCATTAGTGCTGCAGATCAGTGCCCAGTGTGGCATATTAGTGCTGCCTATCAGTGAGAAAAATTGCTTATTTACAAAAGAAAAACTTTTTTTTCAGGAAAGGGGGGGAAGTGCCTGGCAGGCAAGTGGTTAAATGATAAGGCTGAGGGAGAGGAATTTGGGAGAGACAGAGAAGGAGGGAAAAGAGGGAGAAGGGGAGAGTCTGGTCACAGCTCACTTACTTGCACAGTTCCAGCAGGAACAGTGAGGCTCAGTCAGTGTCTTCTTGTTTAGGATGTGACATTGTGACTGCCGACTTTAAAGTTTCCCGCCAACACATCCATTTCACAGCATTCAGGCTGAATCGAGTGTGGGCACAGGGAATGGAGGGGTGTAAGGAGGCAGAGCACATCCATTCTCCCATTTGTGTAGAGGAGGAGGGAGGGATGTGCTCTGTAAGAACGGAACACACAATTCTCAGCCCTGTCACAGGTCACATCGCCGCTGCAGCCCAGGATGGAGAGATCACCTCGTTCTTTCACTGCTCCTCCCCACCGGAGCCGCCCAAGCAGTTAGCAATCTCCGGAATCTGCACATGCGTAGTTCTGAGCTGGCAGCACAGCAGCCTTTTTACAGGGAATCAGAGTGACCCGGGGCCCCTAAATGCAACTCACCTCTTTTTTTTTTTTTTTAATTGTGTTTTTGTCAGAGTACAAAAATGCGATTGTATAAATAAAACACCACTAGTGGAAACAGCACCAAGAGTGGTAGCAGCAGTTAAAGTGGGTTCCACAGCAATTGTGAATTGTAACAGATATCATTTTCAAAAACAAAAGAAAATAAAAGGAAAATAACAGAAACAAAAGAAAGTAAAATATGATACATGCTTTAATTCTGTATGTATAACACGCCTGGGGTGGAGATAGAAAGTTCAAAAAGAGAGCGTATAGGACCAAGAAGAAACTTAGGATTGATGTTTCCCATCTGTCTTGCTCATTCGGGTCCTGGTGGGGTACCAAATTCAGAGGTGTCCCAAGGATCCCATATCTTATTAAACTGGGATACCGTATCTCCCCCCCTGGGCTGTCATGTGTTCCATTCTATGTATTTCAAAAAGTACCTTCAGAAATTCGGCCTGAGAGGAGGGAGCAGTGGATAACCAATGTAATGGGATGGTTCTTTTGGCCACCAATAGAATAAAAGATGCAAGTCTATTCATAAATTTACCAATTCCAGGGAAGTGAGGCCCAAGAGACAATGTAGCAGATCCATCGAGAGAGTGATTAAGCACCTGCTGGATCAGGGACATTACCACAGACCAATAAGGCACAATAATCTCACATTGCCAGAAGATATGGAGCTGGGTACCTCTATCTTTACCGCACTGCCAATATAAGTGGGGATAGAGAGCGATGTTGACAATGTAACAGTTCTAGGGTTTGGTACCAGAACATAAGGATTTTATAAGCCGTCTATCTCTGCGCCACACATCTGAATATTTTAGAAGCGGAGGTCCATATTTTGTTCCAACAGGGGAGGGTGATGGGGCTTTGAAGAATAGAAGACCATTTTCACATATAAGCATGATGGTCTATGGAAACTGGGGTGATATCCTTAAGTCATTTATAAACAGAGGAGATCAAATGTGGTGGGGGGCCTTGGGTGCAAATAAGTTCAAAGGCAGTAGGCTTAGATACAATAAGAGAAGGAGACAATGTAGAGAGGCAATGCTTAATTTGGAGATAGAAATAAAACATATGCGTGGGAATATGGTATTTAATCTGGAAATCTTTACATGTAAGAAATCTGCGGGTGACAGAGTGAACCAATTGGCATAGTTGGAACAAACCAGCATCGGTCTAGGGTGATACTAGGGGAAAGGATAAGCTATCTGGGATAACTGGATTGAAGAGTATATTGGACATAGGGGGGCATGGCGAAGAGAGAGAACCTAGTGATGCAGGTATGCTAAATCTTCAAAGTAAAAAGCATAGCAGTCAGACATAGTCCCTGAATTTTAGGATCCTGATATAAAGAGGGGGACCAAAGTAGAAAGCAGGGAAGAGCGGGTTATCGTGATCCAATTTAAATGTCCGACCATCTGCTCGGCACCATCTGGGAAGCCCAGGACAAGACCGACCGAAGGTGGGAAGCTAAATAGTATTTACGAACATCGGGTGCCCCCAAGCCTCCACAGTGCCTAGGAGAGAAGACCACAGAGCTTGCTATCCGATGTGCCATGTTTCCCCATATAAAAGTTAGAAACCATCTCTTAAAAAGCTTTAACTGAGACATGGGCACATAGACTGGCAAGGTTACAAAAAATAGGGTACAGATTCCATTGTTTTAACATATCATTAATATCTTCAAATAGAGGCACATAATTTGCAGAATATAGGGATGAGTAGTCAGAAGTAATCTGTACACCCAAATACTTGAGAGAATGAGAACACCAGCAATAAGGATATGACTTACGGTATGTAAATTGGTAAGAACTTCAGGGGGAATATGAATAGGTAGGGCTTCTGTCTTAGAGGTATTTATTTTATATCTGGATAGGAGGCTAAATTGAGTCAATAGACCATGTAAGGATGGGAGAGATAAATGAGGTTGGGCTACGGTCAGCAAGATGTCATCTGCAAAAAGGGAGAGTTTATATTACCTCTGTTGCATAAGAACCCCCCAGATGTCAGGATGAGCACGTAAGACAGCCACTAAAGGTTCCAAACATAGGGTAAACAGTATTGGGGACAGTAGACATCCCTGTCTGGTGCCAGCTGATAGCAAATCTCCCAAAAAGGCCCGGACAGCCATGCCATTTTTTTTTTTTTAGAAATCAGCGTGGGAATCAATGGGGGGAGGGCGGCGCACCAGCGCCCTCTATGGAGGAGCCGCCACTGGTGCCACCGTAGGGGAGGAGACGAGGAGGCATTCTGCAGAACATAGCATAGTTAAGAGGGAATTTTTTTGGGCTCCTGCATTCTTTTTTAAGCAAGATCCCTCTGATATACATTGCCCTCAAAAGAAGGCCTTGTGAGCCTCACATAGGGTGGACGCCCCCTCCACTGACCCAATATTAAGCTGAAAAAATTCAGTGAGGGTTTGAGAAAGTTTCTCTTTAGTATCTAGCTGATTTAGAAGGGATTTTTTTAGTCTCCACTGGCTAGTTTTTTTAAATGCTTTGGAAAATGAAAGATCTAGAGATAATGGGGCATGATCAGACCAGGTTATTGAACCCAGTTCAGAAGACACCACCCTAAAGGATGGGAGTATTATTGTAACACCTCAAATACCTGAGAAATTTTATCTGACCTGAATTGGGGACATAGACATTCATTAGAGTAGGGAAGGAGCCGGTATATGACAGATCCTCCGCTCTCCATCATGAAAGATCTGGGGGGGGGGGAGGAGCACAGAGGGTGGCCAGAGGAGGAGGGGGGGACTGGAGGAGCAAACGGAGGAGGACATGGGGGGACCAGAGGAGCACACAGAGGGGGACCGGAGGAGGACACGAGGGGACCAGAGGAGCCCACGGAGAAGCACAGAGGAGGACACAGAGGGGGGCCGGAAGAGTCAAGGAAAGATATATGTTGTCACTTTTCTATCCAGGAAAAGAAAGGGACAAATTGGTTGTCATGAGCAACACAGATTTTTTTTAATATATTATCAAATTTCATGACCAAAAGAGTCTGAAAGCACCTACAAACATGAGCTATTATTATGTCTGTTGGGAGCAGCAGACTGCAAAGGACAATCCAGAAACAACAAAGCCCCTGATCTGAACCACCTCTACCCTTCCCCATTCTTTTTTCTTCCCCCTTCTTTTCTCATTGTCTTTCCTGCCACATTTGTGGTCTTGGACCTATCCCACTTACATTTTCTCCCACATTTCACCCCTTACACCTACTGCATGTTAAGCCAGTGCAAATCATCTCTCTTTTGCAGACTATTGGGTTCTCAATGTCTCCTATTCTGTATACTGATTGTTAAGGCCCTTAGTATCCCTCAACAGAGGAGAATGATCTTCTAAGACTACCATGATTATGGAGCTCACGTTGCCCTCCTACAGGAATATAAAAAATATATAAAAGGCACTATTGGCTTTTATTAAATTAAAAGCAAATATAATATTAGATATTATATTGTACCACTTTTCTGCACTTTAAACTAGAGCGATTGACTGGTGCAGATACAAGAATACTAATCTGTGGACTGAAACAGAACAGACCTTATCACAGCACCCTCTTGACATGTTACTCTTGCACCAAACGTTTAATCCTTCTCTCTCAAAAGCCATCCCACTATTTTGCCTGTCTGGTTGCAATGTCAAAAACTCCTTCCAAGAAAAGGATTCTTTCCCTTCTTCTCCCCATTTTTTCGCATAATGGCAAATCAGCCGTTCCCACCAAATAGCAATTTTCTCCACCTGAAAACAAGTGGAAAAATGAAAGCGACTAACTTTATCAAAAACAAATTTCACAAAATGATTGTTTATCCAGACCTAGAAAAACAGAGTTATTGGAGTTTACAATAATGGAGTAACTTTTTTTGTTTACTTTCTGCAGCATATTCCTACTTGAGACTTCTTACTCAATTTGAGGGAGAATGTACTCAACACAGGGCCAGCCAGACACACTCTGTCTGTAATGTACAAATCTCTCCTTCAAGATACTCTGACACTGCCCTACCTTTCCTAAGATAGAAAAATGATCTAAACAAACACATTTTTCTTATGTTATCTTTCAAGTCCTTTATAAGTGATAAAACTCATGAATCTGGTTATAAAATTATAACTTCCTGCCATTCTCTGTACAATTTTACCACCTGTCCTTGACACCTGCTGGTGATGTGGCCTCTAAGAGTATGATATGCTACATGCTCTGGTCATGCCCTTCCCTTGCCTACTTTTGTAATCAAATTCAGGCTATAACCCAACAATTCATCACCTACCCGATTTCCAAAGACCCTGATTTTTTTCTTCTTTGCTATAGCAACACTCCCCTTAAGACATACAAACAGTCTGTAATCATTCACCTGGTTAATTTAGTTAGTATCTGTATCCCTGCTTTGTGGAAATGTCTAAATACTCCCTCTAGGGAAAGGGGAATACCCCTACCTTCTCTCTGTTTTTCCTCTCTCCTTTTTTTCTCTCTTCACTTCTTATACATGTACTTTCTCCTTCTGACCACCCCGGGCTATTAATCTTGAGCTCCCCTGTGACCTGATATTACATCCCTCCATGGAATTTTACCTTCAGATATCCTCCATTCCCTCTTCTCCACCATGATGGCGGTGCATAGTCACATCTCTTTGTCCTCTTACAACTTCAGGGGCTTCAACACCCTGGAGAAGGGGAGCCAAATACTATATAATTTTCATAAGGAATGCTCCAAGATCTTGCTCCTACAGGAAACCCACTTTAACACTGGCGGCATCCCAGCCCTCCGTAACCATTATTATCACACATGGTATCACAGTACTAATCCAGAGGCTAAGTCTACAGGGGTGTCCATAGCTTTTCATAAATCTTTCGACCCTGAAGTTTTAGACTCCTTAACCACTTCAATACAGGACACTTATACCCCCTTCCTGCCCAGACCAATTTTCAGCTTTCAGTGCTCTCACACTTTGAATGCCATTTACTCAGTCATACAACACTGTACCCAAACAAGATTTTAATCATTTTTTTCACACAAATAGAACTTTCTTTTGGTGGTATTTAATCACCACTGGGATTTTTTTTGCGACATAAGTGAAAAAAGAGCTTTTTTTAAGTTTCTATGATAACATTTGGCAAATAAGTCATTTGTGTTCATAAATTTGGGCCAAAATTTATATTGCTATGGTCCACAAGCTATGGTGGCAATCATTGAAAATTGATCACACCCGATGTACTGACGGCCTATCTCATTTCTTGAGGCCCTGAAATGTCAGGAAAGTAAAAATACCCCCCAAATGACCCCTTTTGAAAATTAGACAGTCCAAGGTATTTAGTAAGAGGCATGGCGAGTTTTTTGAAGTTGTAATTTTTCCCCACAATTCTTGGGAAAATTAAGAAATTATTATTTTTTTTTCACAAAATTGTCAAAATAACAAGTTATTTCTCACACACAATGTATGCATACTTCTAATTACACACCAAAATACATTCTGCTACTCCTCCCGAGTATGACGATACCACGTGTGTGCAACTTTTTCGCAGCCTGGCCACATATAGAGGTCCAACATGCAGGGAGCACCGTCAGATGTTTTAGGATCATAAATTACACCTCTAATTTCCTAATGACCTACACTTTTGAAGGCCTTAGAGCACCAGAACAGTGGAATTAACCACACAATTACCCCATTTTGCAAAGAAAACACCCCAATGTATATTCTATGAGACATTATGAGTCTTTTGTACAGTTCATTTTTTCCCCACAAGTCTTTGGAAGATGTGGAAAGAAAATGAAAATGTATTTTTTTTTACACAATGTGGTCAATTTATAAGATATTTCTAACACATAGCATGTACATAGCAAAAATTACACCCCAAAATACATTCTGCTACTCGTCCTGAGTATGGCAATACCACATGTGTGAGACTTTTACACAGCCTGGCCTCATAGAGAGGTCCAACATTGAATTAGTACCTTCAGGCATAAATTACACATCTAATTTCATTCCTACCTATTACAATTTGGAAGGTCCTGGAGCACAGGACAGTGGAATTACCCACAAAATTACTCCATTTTGGAAAGAAAACACACCAAGGTATATTCTATGAGGCATGGGCTGCAGATAGGTACTCGGGTACTCTGATGGGCTGGTGACACGTACTCTGATGGGCTAGTGACATGTACTCGAGTATTCTGATGGGCTGGTGACAAGTACTCGGGTACGCTGATGGGCTGGCGACAGGTACTCGGGTACTCAGATGGGCTGGTGACAGGTACTCAGGTACTTTCATGGGCTGGTGACACATCTTTTGATGGGCTGGTGACAGGTACTCAGTCACTCAGATAGGTTGCTGACAGGTACTCAGGTACTTTTATGGGCTGGTGACAGGTACTTTGATGGACTGGTGACAGGTGCTTTGATGGACTGGTGACAAGTACTTTGATGGACTGGTGACAGGTACTCTGATGGGCTGGTGACAGGTACTCTGATGGACTGGTGACAGGTACTTTGATGGACTGGTGATAGGTACTCTGATGGGCTGGTGACAGGTACTTGGGTACTTTGATGGGCTGGTGACAGGTACTTTGATGGGCTGGTGACAGGTACTCGGTTACTCAGATGGGTTGGTGACAGGTACTCAGGTACTTTGATGGGCTGGTGACAGGTACTTTGATGGACTGGTGACAGGTACTTTAATGGACTGGTGAAAAGGACTTTGATGGACTGGTGACAGGTACTCTGATGGGCTGGTGACTGGTACTCTGATGGACTGGTGACAGGTACTTTGATGGACTGGTGACAGGTACTCTGATGGGCTGGTGACAGGTACTCAGGTACTTTGGGGGGCTGGTGACAGGTACTTTGATGGGCTGGTGACAGGTACTCGGTTACTCAGATGGGTTGGTGACAGGTACTCAGGTACTTTGATGGGCTGGTGATAAGTACTTTGATGGACTGGTGACAAGTACTTTGATGGACTGGTGACAGGTACTCTGATGGGCTGGTAATAGGTACTCTGATGGACTGGTGACAGGTACTTTGATGGACTGGTGACAGGTATTCTGATGGGCTGGTGACAGGTACTCGGGTACTCTGATGGGCTGATGACAGGTACTCGGGTACTCTGATGGGCTGGTGACAGGTACTTGGGTACTCTGATGGGCTGGTGACAGGTACTCGGGTACTTTGATTGGCTGGTGACAGGTACTCGGGTACTCTGATGGACTGGTGACAGGTACTTGGGTACTCTGTTGGGCTGATGGCAGGTACTCGGGTACTCTGATGGGCTGGTGACAGGTACTTGGGTATTCTGATGGGCTGGTGACAGGTATTCGGGTACTCTGATGGGCTGGTGACAGGTATTCGGGTACTCTGATGGGCTGGTGACAGGTACTCGGGTACTCTGATGGGCTGGTGACAGGCACTCGGGTACTCTGATGGGCTGGTGACAGGTACTTGGGTACTCTGATGGGCTGGTGATAGGTACTCGGGTACACTGTTGGGCTGGGGACAGATACTCAGGTATTCTGATGGGCTGGTGATAGGTACTCAGGTACTTTGATGGGCTGGTGACAGGTACTTTGATGGACTGGCGACAGCTACTTGGATACTCAGATGGGTTGGTGACAGGTACTTTGATGGGTTGGTGACAGGTACTTTGATGGGCAGGTGACAGGTACTTTAATGGACTGGTGACAAGTACTTTAATGGACTGGTGACAGGTACTCTGATGGGCTGGTGACAGGTACTATGATGGGCTGGTGACAGGTACTTTGATGGACTGGTGACAGGTACTATGATGGGCTGGTGACAGGTACTCAGGTACTTTGATGGGCTGGTGACAGGTACTTCGATGGGCTGGTGACAGGTACTCGGTTACTCAGATGGGTTGGTGACAGGTACTCAGGTACTCTGATGGGCTGATGGCAGGTACTCGGGTACTCTGATGGCCAGGTGACAGGTACTCTGGTACTCTGATGTGCTGGTGACAGGTATTTGGGTACTCTGATGGGCTGGTGACAGGTGTTCGGGTACTCTGATGGGCTGGTGACAGGTACTCAGGTACTCTGATGGGCTGGTGACAGGTACTTGGGTACTCTGATGGGCTGGTGATAGGTACTCAGGTACTCTGATGGGCTGGTGACAGGTACTCAGGTATTCTGATGGGCTGGTGACAGGTACTTTGATGGGCTGGTGACAGGTACTCTTTATTACTGGGGGGCAACTCTACTGTAAGGGGTAAGGAGCTGTTACCATGATCAGTGTGTGAGGAGGAGGACCCAGTAACAGCTCATTACCGCGGTTTGTTGACATTCTGTGACCGGATGTGATTGAACCCAGCTGGTCACGTGGTAAAGAGCCAATTTCATTGGCTCTTTACCCTGATCGGGGCTGGGCTTTGTCCGAGGGACAAGCCTCAATCCCCATCACCGCTCTGCACGCTCCCAGTGAACGCGGATCTCCAAAGTGACCAGCTGTGATTGGACACAGCCAGTCACATGGTAAAGAGCCCTGACCGGGGATGGACTGAGTCCCGAGGACACGCCTGATCCCCGATCACCGTGCTGCGGGCCCCTGGGTCATATAATATAACTCCCGCCTAGGATGGGATGCTTTATATTTCTTACATTAAAATATAATTTTTCTATTTTTAC
Source organism: Glandirana rugosa (assembly GCA_018402905.1). Taxonomy (NCBI): domain Eukaryota; kingdom Metazoa; phylum Chordata; class Amphibia; order Anura; family Ranidae; genus Glandirana; species Glandirana rugosa. The sequence goes on from BLSH010307272.1 coordinate 4,059,883, forward strand.
AGTGACAAATGTTTATGGCCCAAACCAGGCTCCAGATCGCTTCCTTGGCAGATTAATCTCTTTTGGGGGTCCCTGTTTCATATTAGGAGGTGATCTCAATTTGGGTCTCTCTCTATCTGCGGATACATCCTCTGGTAAGTCCTCCATTGCTCATTCCACCTTAATACCTATCAAATCTATTTTGCATAATGCGCACCTAGTAGATGTCTGGTGTACTCAACATCCCCTAGAGCATGACTATAGTTACTATTCTGTCGCTCATAACTCATATAGTCATATTGACTATTTTTTTGGTCTCACAGTCTCTCCTTGATATTCCCATTCAGTCCTCTATTGGCAACCTTCTCTGGTCAGATAATGCCCCCAGTACACCTTACTCTAGACCAGGGATATGCAATTAGCGGACCTCCAGCTGTTGCAGAACTATAAGTCCCATGAGGCATAGCAAGACTCTGACAGCCACAAGTATGACAACCAGAGGCCGAGGCATGATGGGACTTGTAGTTTTGCAACAGCTGGAGGTCCGCTAATTGCATATCCCTGCTCTAGACTATATGCCTAGGTCATGTAGAGGTTTTTCTTGGCAATTCAATGATAAGCTACTCAAGGACTCCCTCTGCATTGCCGATATCAAACTTGCTATCCGTAGCTTTGTTTTGGATCACAGGTCTGACGATACTAGCCCTTTGGTACAATGGGAGGCTCTGAAATGCGTTATGCGCATTTTAATCCAGCATGGTTCTCAACTGAAGAAATCCCACACTTTAGAGATCACCCCTTTGCTCTCTACTATAGCCTCACTCGAGAGCACTTATCAACAGAACCAAAGCCCCACCACCTATGTCGATCTCTCAAACACGAGGCGTGACCTGCTACAAATACTTGATTCTTATTCTGTCATCGCACGTGACAGACCCCGAAACTACCATTATTCCCTTGCTAATAAATGTGGCTAGCATCTAGCTAGAGTTCTCAACCCACGACCTCCCCAGCGCCTTATACGACTTATACATGACTCTGCCAGCCAAAGGTTATGTAACACATAAGGTATTTTGGCAGCATTCAGACAACTTTACTCTCAGTTGTATAACCTACTCCTGCAACCCAGACATGGGTCATCTGTGCCCTTACCTTCAGCCATGTCATCCTATAATGCAGAAACCACCTTACCCACTATTGACCCACAAGACACTTTAAATTTAGACAAACCCCTAATGGATATGGAATTTCTGGGAGCCATAAAGGCCCTGAAAGCAGGCTTTATGCGAAAGTCCTGGCTAACTGCTTATCCCCACTTCTACCGTCGGTTATTCATAAGGATCAAGTGAGCAGGGACAACACCACAAAGACCATTCATCTTATTTAATATATACAGAGACATAAGCTGAAGGCCTACTTGCTCTCTTTTGACGTGGAAAAGGCATTTGACCGGGTGAACTGGCAGTTTCTACGCCTATCGCTGGAACAGTTTGGACTCAGCACCGCTTTTGTCCTCAAGGTTATGTCTCTGTATTCCCAACCTTCCGGGTCTGTGTTAGTTAAGGGTCCATCATCTGACACATTCAGTATCTCAAATGGGACTCTGCAGGGCTGTCCCCTATCCCCGTTACTTTTTGTTATAGTGAAAGAACATCTAGCCCACGCTATCCGCCAGAATGACTCAATCGTCGGCATTCAAACTCCCTTCTTAAATCACAAACTCCCCTGCTGTGCGGAAGACCTGTTAATGTATATACAACACCCTCACATTTTTCTACCATCCCTCCTATATGAATTCCGCTGGTTTGGGGAACTTAGCAATTTTAAACTAAATATGTCCAAAACTGAGGCCCTCAACATCTCATTACCAGCCACTACCATCTCTCAGTTACATTCTAATTTCTCTTTTCAGCGGTCCAACACGAGCATTTCCTATCTAGTCATCACGATTCCTTCTAATCTCTCCAAATGATATGATCTAAATTACGCTCCTCGTAACCGAAGGGACTTGGATTCCTGGGGTTCTTCCCCCTTACCCAGGTTCAGACATATAAATACATTGAAAATGGACACTTTGTTGAAAATGCTTTATTTATTTCAGACCGTTCCGAATGTCATGCCCAAACAGTTTTTTCCTCTTTACGCTCCCTGTCCATACGCTTTTTGTGGAACAGGAGCTTATCGCGCAGCCAACATAAATTGCTCACCTTTCCCAAACTCCGGAGGGGGGGGGGACTCCTGGATTACAAGCTGTATCATAAAGCTGGGGTCCTTGCACGGATATTGGAATGGTTCCCTCATCCTTTCACTAAGACCTCCACTATGGTTGCACAGGATCTCTCTCCGGTTGACCTTCAAGCCCTCCTTTGGGGTTACAAGCAGGACCTGCATAAGCTTCAATTGTCATCTACCCTGACACTTGCAGCCATGCATATGTGGTATAAATTAAGGACTTCAGGGTCTTCTGTCCTCAGATCTGTCTCCTATGACAACACTGTTTGATAACTCAATGTTCCCTCCTGGCCGATGGTACAATCCTTCGTACACCCACGTACTGGGCAACCTGTCCTCCTTGGGGGGTGGAGGTGATTGGCTTACTGCCCTTTATCTATCCTCCTTTTGCTCTGGATTATTCAATTCCACTCAAGTTCACCGTACCATGACAGAATAAAAAAAATGAGACGCCCAGACATCTACTCTCCTCAATCTATCTGCTATTACATTCATTAATGTATGATGAGCTCCCATCATACACCGGGTTGTGGTCCATGGATTTGGGGAGAGAGCTCCTGATTGCGGAGTGGCAAACATCTTTTCATTTCACTCACAAGTCTATGATTTCCTGTCATGCTAAAGAAAATAACTACAAACTCCTTTCTAGAGGGACCCCCTCTCACTACATAGGATGTTCCCATCTATGTCAGCTACCTTTTGGAGATGTGGCAAAGCAGAGGGGAACTACTTACACATCTGGTGGACATGCAGCAGGATTCAACCCTTTCGGTCCATTATTTTCATTATTTATAATAAATCCTTATGACCCACTCCTGAGGTGCCACTTCTGTCTATGCTTCTGGGTTCAAAGACATTCCAAAAACAAAGTTTACTATGCTTCTTCCTCTGCACAGTGAGACAGTTAATACCAGTGGTGGCTGGTGTATGAGGGGCGCTTGGGCGCTGCCTCCCCGCTGGCTAAAAAGAAAAAAAAAAGTCAGCCCGGCCCCCCTACAGGTGGCGCCGGTACATTGGCTTTCTTCTGCAGACTCACAGCCCGCTTCTCTGCATGCCGAACTCTGCCACAATTCTGCCTGCCTATTGGATGGGGTAAGTGCACCCCACCTGTGTTATTGGCTGCATAAGTGCCCCCACCTGTGATACTGGCTGCAATTTACCCCCACCTGTGTTATTGGCTGCATAAGTGCCCCCACCTGCGTTATTGGCTGCATAAGTGCCCCCACCTGCGTTATTGGCTGCATAAGTGCCCCACCTGTGTTATTGGCTGCATAAGTGCCCCCACCTGTGATACTGGCTGCAAAAGTGTCCCCACCTGTGATACTGGCTGCAAAAGCGCCCCCACCTGTGATACTGGCTGCAAAAGTGCCCCCACCTGTGTTATTGACTGCATAAGTGCCCCCACCTGTGATACTGGCTGCAATTTACCCAACCTGTGATATTGGCTGCAATTTAGCCCACCTGTGATATTGGCTGCAATTTACCCCCACCTGTGTTATTGGCTGCAATTTACCCCACCTGTGATACTGGCTGCTATATACCCCCACCTGTGATATTGGCTGCAATTTACCCCACCTGTGATGCTGAGCTGTATTCTTTGTCGTGAGATGCTGAGCTGTGTACTCTGTCTTGAGATGCTGAGCTGTATACTGTATCCTGTGATGCTGAGCTGTATACTGTATCCTGTGATGCTGAGCTGTATACTGTGTCCTTTGGTGCTGAGCTGTATACTGTGTCCTGTGATGCTGAGCTGTATACTGTGTCCTGTGATGCTGAGCTGTATACTGTGTCCTGTGATGCTGAGCTGTATGCTGGGTCCTGTGATACTGAGATGTATACTGTGTCCTGTGATGCTGAGCTGTATACTGTGTCCTGTGATGCTGAGCTATATACTGTGTCCTGTGATGCTGAGCTGTATACTGTGTCCTGTGATGCTGAACTGTATACTGTGTCCTGTGATGCTGAGCTGTATACTCCTGACACAATATGTGGAATACAGGGGACAGAGTAGGTGGATTCTATACAGGGTGTGGCTTATTAGAAGTAGGAGGGGTCAAAAAGGAAGGGCGGGGCCTGGCACCCCCAATCCTAAAATTTCACCAGCCGCCACTGGTTAATACCCTTGTTTTGGAAAACAGGTACACCTCCTTTGTCCTTATGGATTTCTACTGTCAATGATATCATGCGGATGGTGGAGATGTTAATCATGGACAACGATGCATTCGAAAAGTATAAATCCTATGGTATGTTTGGCTCGACTTCTCTGCCCCTGCCACCCTTAAAGATATGTTATAACTACCATTACTCATAATTATTGTATATTTTTTCTTTCCTTTTCCCCCTTGGTCACAGGGACTGCTTAGAATCTCTCTCCTCCTTCTCTGGGCCTCTCTGGGCCTACTTCTTCTCCTCTACTTTCTTTCCTATCTTTCCTCTACTCCTTCCTAACATAGATGTATTTTTTAAGCATTTATGAACGCTGATTGTGCACCATGATATGTTATTTATGCCTGGTATGCCTTCTTTCGCCTGGATAAACACCAGATTATTGTTCGTGCTTACCTAGGCCCCATTTTTGTTATCAAAATTTTGCTGCTTAGATGCATCACTATCAATGTTCTACTTTGTTCTCTCTCTGGTAAAACAATAAAGATATATTTGCTCTAAATACCCCCTCTATAAAACATTGGTTCCACTGAATGAATTATATAAATATAATCCAAACCACTTAGTTATATACAGTAGGACAGATTATACCACCAGTGAGGAAAATAGGAAACCCTGGTGCACTCAACTCCCCTACAAATGTGATTGCGAGTGTGTGTGTGTGTGTGGGGGGGGGGGGGGCTTTGATCCTGTGAATCCCACTTATTTCCCCTCCTTCTTATATTACACCCCATTCATACCCATAAACACCATCATTTTTTTTCACCTCGCCACCTCTACACCTTTTGCTCTTTATACTTTAACTTTGTTGAGGTAAATTTCCCCATGCAATGTTCTTGTATATCCCTGTTAGCTTGCGGCATCCCTGCACTACCTCTGTACCTCATCCAATCAGAGAACGCTTTCCATTCATTCATATGTAGCACTACCCCCATAGGAGTCGCTGATGTCAGGGTTCCCCACTGCTGCACAGCCAGTCACACAGCATTTCCTACTTGAATTCACACTCAGAAACCAGTCCTTTGGCTTGTTTTTGTTGTTTTTATTTAGGGGATAATAACTTGTATGGGGTAGGGCATTATGGGATGCCCAACTTGAAAATGTTCAACACAAACCCAGGGACAACTTCCTCCCTATTTACAGGTTCCTCTACTTCCTTCCTCCTGTAGAAACTCGGTTCCCTTTGTAGAGCTTCTGCTGGGTCACTCCTGAAGGAACTAACGGTCATTGTTAGCTTAGCAACAGCTTATTATAGGCCAGGAACTTGCTTTCCCTCACAAAGTAGCACATGTGGAGTGAACAGCATCTCTCACCACCTTCTGCTTTCCTGTAATCACTGATCCCAGCTCTACTGCCTGCAGAAATGCTAGCCCACCTGGTTGCTTTCTCTTTCCAGTCCTCCGGACTGACACAAACATGTTGATCTCCCAGGGCAAGGTTGGATGAAGACTTGACACACCGCTGTCTTTAAAAGAGCACTGCTACAGCTGGCAGTCGCTTTCCTTGTCTGTCACTGCACCATGCTGAACTACTCACTGTCTCTCCTTGCTCCTGCTGCCCCTCTGTTTAGGGTCCCTCCAACTACCTCCTGTGGTGGGATCCTGTGAGACCAGCCTCTCGTGCTGATCTACTCATTGTCTCTCCTTGCTCCTGCTGTCTCTCCATTTAGGGTCCCTCCAACTGCCTCCTGTGGTGGGATCCTTCCAGGCCAGCCTCCCGAGCTCCTGCCCAAAGTAAATTCCCTCCCCGGCAGGGGTCCATCAAGGGCCACGACAGCCTCTCCCGAGCACTGCGTCATCCACCTGACTCCCTAACTGGCATGGCTCATTGGTATTTAAGAGCTCCCTAGTCCCCTGCCAGGCCCACTCCTGGGGATTGGCTAAGGGCCCCTAAATATTCAAGTAAATTCCTCCTAGCCCACTATCTTCCAGAACATTCTCCAACATTCTAGAGACAGAGGGAGGCACCAGAGAGCTGCCAGGATGAATCACCCAGTCCTGAACTCTAGTAACCCTGACCCATTTACAGACTCACCAGAGTGTAGTTTGCCTACTCTCACTACTAGTAGCACACACTAGAGGGTGCTACACATAAAATGAAAAGCATTCTGTGAATGGTGAACTTGCCAAGGGCCCAAACTTCTGTGTTCAGAATTCAGCAGGGCAATTGCTCAGCACAGAACCCAAGAGCATATGAAGATCACGGGAGTAGCAGTGTCTACTTCAGTGATTTCCAGCCTCCAGGGACAGGTATGGTATAAGCATAGTTACATTGGTCGAAGCGGGACCAATGTCATTATAAAATATCCATACCTGGAATACTTCTTCAACATGCAATACCGTATTTTTCGCACCATAAGACGCACCTGACCATAAGACGCACCTAGGTTTTAGAGGAAGAAAACAAAAAAAATATTCTGAACCAAATGGTGTACTAAAATATTTACCAGTGTAGCCACATACCAGATACATGCATCTGGTATGTGGCTGTATTACATGCATCTGGTATATGGCTGTATTACATGCAATACAGCCACATACCAGATGCATGTAATACAGCCATATACCAGATGCATGTAATACAGCCACATACCAGATGCATGAAATACAGCCACATACCAGATGCATGAAATACAGCCACATACCAGATGCATGAAATACAGCCACATACCAGATGCATGTAATACAAAACATAGGAGTGTCCATGAAATACAGCAATATACCAGTCCCATGAAATACAGCCATACCTGTGTCCATCCTGACAGAGCTGAGAGGGAGATTCATATCTCCCGCCACCACCGCGCTGTGATGATGTCATCACCCTGCTCCTAGTGGAGCTCCACTCTGCAGCCAGATCCCATTCATAAATAAGACAGAGCAGCTCCAGCCGCTGCAGTACTTCATTTGGCCACTGGGGCCGAATGAAGCCCCAGTGGCCAAATGAAGTACTGCAGCTGCTCTGTCTTCTCACTGTGTGGGATCAGAGCAGAGCGCTCTATGCTGCATTACACTGCGGGCTCGCGACGGCGACGGCGACGGGGGGGGGGGCGGGTTTTTTCAGGTATTCGCACCATAAGACGCAGGGAGACTTTCCCCCACTTTTTGGGGGAAAAAAAGTGTGTCTTATGGTGCGAAAAATACGGTATTTCATATTTACACAGCTTAAAAAGAGTAAATCATTTTAAATGATATTTTTTTTAGCCCTGACTGTAAATAAATAAATAAATGAAATGTTTACAAAGCCAGCATAAATCCTCTTTAATAGAACAATTTATTTTTTAGTTTCAATACATTTTTATTGAAGGTTAAACAATGTACTACAATACAAGCAAAGTATGCTGATCAAAAGGCCTTAAAGCAGCATGCCTTTATAGAAATAACAACAATATTACATTTTAAGCCACATATACAGCAGAACAATTTCTTTTTTGATGGTAAGGAAGTGACATACAGCAGTGGTAGGGCACATCTGACCATCCTCTAATATCTGTTTTTTTTTTGTAACCTTACATTGCTGTCTTTGTAAAAGAGTTTCTTGGCAATGCTACCATTATACATGTCAGTGAAAAAAGGGTTAAGAACTATGGTTAAACCTTTGATTGCCACTGCACCCCTTAAACAGGGCCCAGGGCAGTGCGGCTTGCCAAATATCATTCCATATCTTATTGGGTTTACTGTAGTCATCCTTGTGCTAACGAGCCAAGGGATAGCAGCTGATAGAAGACAGAATCAAACTCTACTTGTGTTTATTGCATGACAGATGGGGTCTGCTGACCGCAATCGAATGTATGTTTAATCAGGTGTTGGGGCTTTCATTTTCCAGGCCTCTATATATCCCTGGGCCAGTCCAGTTGTACATTATAGATAGGTTTCTGTTTTAATGGGTTATTGATGTGCCACCGAGGACTCCATTGGTAGGTTAATTGTTACGATTGAATGATTACTTTCTGGTCTCCCCTTTTTATTTTGCACTTCATATCAGGGCTGCTCAGTTATTACATCCCGTGGGGGTCCTGCAGGAATTTCATGGCCTAATATGGGTCAGAACTTTTTTTCATGAGTACAAATCATCCAAGAAGCAAGTAGCACCATGGAAAATAGATTTTATGTAACTGCCTGGACCCCCTTAATGAGACAATAAAATCATCTAGCATGTTTTTATATTACACAGTGTAATCATTTTCTCTCCTCACTTGCCTAGTGCAAATATGACTTGTTTCATTAACCTGGATGTTATTATATCAGAAGAAAGACAACAGAGTCACATTTACTTGACACTGAAATCAAAGCAATATGCATTGATTGACCAGACAGTTCTTACATACATAACAGTATGTTAAACATGAAGCTACATGCTTCAAGGACTGCTACATGAGGACACTTCAATCACAGAAATAGTCCAGATTGACTTTTCTATAGCAGAGAATTACAGAGCAACGTACAACACAATAAATAGCTTTCATCATCAAGATAGAAGCTCAGCGACTCTTGTTTTTTTTTTTACTGTACTTAAAGCTAAATTCAAGGCAAATAGCTAAATCCACATTTGAACTACATATGTATGACCTATCTTATGTGGTAAAAAAATGGTTATTCTGTGCAGCCAGTCTTATGATCCAAAGCCAAAATCTGCCCTCTCTGAGAGAAAATATGTATGCTGCTCAAGGTGAGCGGCTCTCCTCAGGCTTCCCGGATGTTGGTCTGGCTCATGGCACTCCAGCAAATCAATTAGAATGGGAAATAAATCACCACAATCTGGGTTGAAGCAACTTTACTTGTTTAATAACAGCAGGGGTCACCGCTGATATTTTTTGTGCTTCAAAGCACTTTTTCAAAATAGTATGTCAGATATGACCACTGATGTTGCTTAGCTAACAGGAAAAGTTGCTACAGCCTGGAGTGTGGTTCTTTCTTTCCCTCTCTGAAGTGATATTGCAAAAACTCCGCCTGGCCTTGGACCTAATCCAGCCTGTGATTGGATAATGAATAAGCAGCAGAACACTGAGAAAGTCATCACTCTACTCTTTTCTCCTGTTAGTATTGCTCATTTGGGTAACAGTATTTAAGTGAATACATTTGTCCACCAGTCTAACAACAAAAGCTGCAACCACAATGTATTGTTACTGTGTTGTCATCCTTGTGTAAGCTACATGTAACAGAGCTATTATAAGTTTGACGTTGAGTTACAGGCAGATATTAGAAATCAACTATTTAATTCCCTATGTAATTCATTAAAAATCATATATTTTTCACATACAGCTGTCAAAAGATTTGTGTCACTCCCCTGGTATCATCTTCCAGTAATCGCCTGCCTAGCAGCAGAGCAGACTGAGAGTGGAAGGAACAGTCAGCCTGAGCTAATCAGGTCTGTTACTCAAATGTATATGTGTATAAGGACTACGTTAATTATATGTGTAGCCATGTGCCCCCTTGGGGGTGGCTGGTAGTTGTGGTCCACCTGCCCATTGCCCTCAATCACACGATTTCCACACACCTGAACAGAACAAGCCGATACATTGCTTTTGTTGTTTATTTAGGGGTTACATTTGGATGGGGATAGGGATGACTGTGGGATGCCCAAAGATCAATCATGGGACCTTCTATATACACCGCCGTATATTCACTCCTTCTTCCTCCAGCACATACACTTGCTGACTGTTACTCTTCTCCTTCAATCCTCCAGCATATACACTTGCTGACTGTTACACTTCTCATTTATCAGACCCCCATGGCACTTCTTCTTCCACCACAGTTAGCACATATTGAGGCCTGCTCTTACTGTTAGCAGGACCTTCGGACCACCCATTGTGGGCAAGGGCCACGGGCTCCCTATTGTGAAGCCATGGGCCCTCAATTGTGTAGCTAAGTACGTTGGTGCTAGCTGGGCACTGGATGAACTACAACTCCCAGCCCAGCCATCTTCCAGGCCCCTCCAGTCTGCCTCACTGTCCAGTGGCCCTCCTTCCCTTGCTTGGCTTCTCCAACTTCTACAAACTGACCACTGCCTTCTCCCAGCCTGCCTCAGCCTTCTCATCCAACTTCCAGGGGCCGCCACTCACTGACACCAGTGGATCCTTTAAAGAGCCTTTAATGTAGCCTGTCTGCTGCTCTCCTGCTCCCTTGTGCTACTCCGGGATGACGACTCCTTTCCTGCACCCGAGCCTCTAGGCCTCAAGGTCACCCCCCCCAGACTGTGGGCTCCCTCCCTGATGAGGCCTCCACAGCACCTCTGCTACATTCTCCACTCTTCCACTCAAACTCCCCCCCCCCCCGCTGGGCAGATCACTGTATTTAAGGAGGCCTGCCCCCTGCCAGTCCAGATTGGGGATTGGTCAGAGCTCCTTAGCATACATCAGAAAGTGATACCTCCTCATCCATCCCATTTTCCAGAACCTTCTGGCCCCAAAAGGGAGGAGTATCCAAGGGATGTTCCTTCCTGCAATCTCCAGCCCTCCCTGAGCCACTCCACAGCCCAGATCAAAACAATCAGACCTGCTCTTACTGTCAGGCCTGACTAGATTTTACCTCTCCTAACAAAACTCAATACAAAAATGCACCTATCACTATGGAGGTGCTACATATGAATAAACCCCTATGTTGCAAATAGTCAAAAATCAAGCTAATCACACATTACAAACAATCAGTGCATCAAGACAAAATATGTAAAACAGAAAATCCAAGTCAAAATGAACAGGTGAGAAAGTGCCCAAAAGGGAATGGTGGAGGTTTTTATTACCTGCGAATGCACATCATCATTGATCCATGAAAATTTGGACTTGGTCACAGAGTTTTGCATGGAGATTTTGTTTCACATACATTGTCTTGATGAACTGATTGTATGTTATGTGCGATTAGTTTGCTTTTGGATATTTGCAGCATTGGGGTTATTCATATAATTAACTCAGCACTTTTATACACATTTGAGTAACAGACCTGATTAGCTTAAGCTGACTGTTCCTTCCACTTTCAGTCTGCTCCGCTGCTAGGGGGGAGATTACAGGAAGTTAATATCAGGAGAGTGACACAAACCTTGACAGCTGTATGTGAAAGGTATATGATTTTTAATTAATAATGTAAGGGATTAAATAGATGCTTTGCAATAACTGCTTGTAACTCAGGGGGCGTAGATAAGGGGGGAGGTTTGGGGTGTTCAAACTCCCCCCAGAGCATCCTGCCAAAAATAAAAAGTGTCTCTGCTCTGTTGCCTCTCATGGCGCCAGCACCGCAACAACAAACAGCGGAACACATGCAGCAGGTCGGGTGTAAGGCACACTGTCACAGGCACGCTGTTATGACCAGGCTGTGCTGGGTTCCCAGCGGACAGATCATAGACCCAGTGGGAGCGGGCAGCGTCTGTAGTTCCAGACACTGTGCCCGACTGTCTCTACACTCTGTACTTCCCGCCTTGGACTTTGAAAGAGAATGGAGCAGAGAACGTGCAAGGTAGCAGTACTGCTGCTAAGGAGCTGAGCCTCCCTCTTTCCTTTTCTGCTTGCTTGCTACCTGAGACGGTCATCACAGACCACTTACCACCACTGCTGTGCTGCCAATGAGGTAAGTGAGTCTGTGTCAACTGGCAAAATGATTCACTAATCACTGGATTCGTGGGTTACCATTTTCTACTGCTTGGTTGGTACTGACAGTCCAGCCTGGCTCTGTCAGCAATGTTGTGGTGCTGACTGCAGAGCCAAAGTTCTGAGGGGTTACCAGGCACAACAGCATTGCTGCCAGAGCCAGGCTGGACTGTTTGCTGCCCTCAGTGCCCTGGCCCTTTTTTAATTGTGTTGAAAAGGCAATAATAATCCCCGGTTCACACTAGGATGTGATGCAGAAAACCTGCAATGCATCTCCCGCACAAGGCTGTCTTTAACACGGGGCAGCTGCCCTAGGCCCAACCCCAGTCATTGTTGTGGGGCACAAAGCAGCTGCCCCTTGCACCTGCGCTGCCCATAAAAAAGATGGTGGCCAAATACTATTGGGGTGCAATTGGACTACAGCTGTGCGGCCTGGTTCCCGGCTTGTTGCTCTGTCATCTCTTCCTATTCCCAACCAACCACTCCCTGACCTGCCATCAAATGACCTCCACATTCCCCTAACAGCCAATTACTCCACCCTCTAACAACCAGACCTGTGATCAGTGGGAAGGAGAGGTACAGTCCATGCTGAAAGTGTGGGACCTGTCCTCATTGTCGGTGTCACACAGTAAATAAATGACATGTGTGGTGTGTGGGGACACTGACAGCACATGTTATGGTGATCAGGGAGGACCATTGTGAGTGTTCAGCAGACAATTTACAGGGATAGGAGATCAGACAATGCAAGGATGGTCTCTGATCATCTCCTGTAGTATGCCTTCAGTCTCTGACCATCTCTTGTACACATGCAGTCTCTGACCATCTCTTGTACGCCTTCAGTCTCTGATCATCTCCTGTAGTACGTCTGCAGTCTCTGACCATCTTCTGTAGTACACCTACAGTCTCTGACCCTCTACTGTACTATGTCTGCAGTCTCTTCCAGTATGTCTGCAGTCTCTGATCATCTCCTGTAGTACATCTGCAGTTTCTGACCATCTCCTGTAGTACGCCTGAAGTCTCCGACCATCTTCTGTATGCCTTCATCTCTGTAGTACGCCTTCAGTCTCTGACCATCTCTTGTACACATGCAGTCTCTGACCATCTTTTGTACGCCTTCAGTCTCTGACCATCTCCTGTAGTACGTCTGCAGTCTCTGACCATCTCCTGTAGTAGACTTAGAGTCTCTGACCCTCTCCTGTACTATGTCTGCAGTCTCTGACTCTCTCCTGTACTATGTCTGCAATCTCTGACCATCTCCTGTAGTACGCCTGCAGTCTCTGACCATCTCTTGTATGCCTGCAGTCTCTGACCATCTCACGTAGTATGTCTGGCAGTAAATGATATGCACTCCCCTTTGGTGTGTCAGGGGCTACAGTTGAGGCCCTGAAAACCTCATTGGTTGACCATCACTGGGATGCAGTCTCAAACCAAGCTGTACATCCACACAATAAATGGGGTGTATGAGAGTCAGAACAAGCTGTTCTGGTTTAAAGTAGACCTTTCACCATGAAGGCCTCTTTCACACACGCTGCAGTCCACTGCCCTTGCAATCTACCGTGGGTGTCAGTGAAATCTTAACGACAACCCAAATGTAGTGTGTTTGCCTGCCCCAGACCCGATGATACAAAATGACCATGTGATCCGGTTTCAATGCGCTCCTAAAATTAGTGCATGCACGACTTTGGTGTAATGCAGTGCAATCTAAGCCCATTCAAAATGAATGGGCTCAAATCACACTGCACTGAAGCGCATGTGAATTGCACAGAAATGTGATGCAGTTCCTGTGTGACTCATTGCGTGAACCAAGGCTAAGGGTAGTTCACATCTATGCATGCTCACGCCTGTGTTTGCGTGGGAATGGGCTGCTGTCCCTATGGGAAATGCAGGGAAAAGGTCCTTGCGCCTTTTCTTAAAACACAGCCGCAGAGAAACCTCATTTTAAATTAAAAAACACATTTTAAATTAAATTAAATTAAAATAAAGAACATGTTATATTCACCTGCTCTGTGCAATGGTTTTGCACAGAGTGGCCCTGATCCTCCTCTGCTCTATGTGCCACAATAGAAAGCTGCTTGCTATGGGGGCACACAGTGCATGCTCGCTCCTGTGCTGTGTGGGTCTATAGAGCCATGCTCCACAGACCCACACAGCCACAGCACTGCTTGGTTCTCCTCCCCCCCCCCGACACCCCCCGCCTCACCACTTGGTCCCTGCTGCTGAACACCCCCAGGACATAAAAATTATCTACGGCCCTGTTGTAACTGAACGTTAAACTTAAAGTAGAACTATAGGCAAAACTTTTTTCTTCATTTTGGATAGAGTAAGGGAGGGTCATAAACCCTGTCAGTTTATTTTTTGCCATCAGTGCCCCATTGGGCAGATGTACCTTCACTTCCTGTCCCATAGCCAAAATAGGAAGTGCAAAGAATTCCCTGCAAATTAAGGGAATCCCTTGGGGACACCCAGGTCACCAGAACTAGTATCACCATTGAAAGATTTCACCTCTATTGCTTTTCTGGGGGCAACCCAAAATTTGGAGTTTTATTTTACTTTCAATGATCATGGTAAACAGGACAAATAGCGAGGGTGAATCAAATGTCTCTCCACTGTGTCCAAAAGTACAAAAATGTTTTGCCTTTAGTTGTACTTTAACCCCTTCCTTACCCGGCACTTAAACCCCCCTCCTGCCCAGACCAATTTTTGGCTTTCAGCGCTGTCGCAATTTGAATGACAATTGCGCGGTCGTGCGACGTTGTACCCAAATAAAATTTGCGTCCCCGTCCTCCCCCCAAATTCACGGCCCATTCCTTCCCCAATTTCATGTTGATTTCCGTTTTGTAAAAACATGAAAACCTGTGTCACCTCTCTGTAAACTAAGTGGGAGCGATAAACAGGACAAATGGTACTAGTAACTTTCATTTTATTTTGAGGTTTAAAACCCAACGGGGGTCTTTTCGTTATCTCCACTTTAGAAAGTTACCACTATGATCAAGACCACTGGACCCACAGGGGTTCCCTAAGGGAATTAAACGTCCCTTAAGAAACGTGAAGGATAAAACCGATACCCTGTC
>BLSH010307272.1:4084066-4095721 GCA_018402905.1 Glandirana rugosa
AGCGGTATGTGAAATCTCTAATTTCTGCTATCTGTCCTCAGAGCAACAGCACAGACAGCAGTAGTAAAGTAATCTATCTCAGGATGCAGGATCAGGTCTTAAAATGTCTCAAATCTGTCCCTCACGCAGTCAGCTACCTTTCCCTACACTAACCCAAGGAGCATGTGACTGCAGCACTGTGACTCCAGCTTATAAAGAGGCTGGGTCACATGAAGCACCGGCCAATCACAGCCATGCCATTAGTAGGCATGGCTGTGATGGCTTCTAAGGGCAAACCAGTGAAACACTTGTTGATTGGCTGCCCTGCAGCTTCTCAACACGTGGAGTAAAATAGCAGAACCCCGGACCGAACCCGAACGATTTTTGAAATGTCCGGGTCCGGGTCCGTGCCACGGACACCCGAAAGTTCGGTACGGACCCGAACGTTACAGTCCGGGTTCGCTCAACACTACATATGACCTATACCCAATACTATCAAGAATACCCAGGTACTGCCAGAGATATACTGTGGTCAGTCCGCATAGGTTTCTTTGATATGTCCCAACATGTTTCGGAATTGTTATTCCTTCTTCATGGGGGTGCTGGGTCATTTTTTTCCATCTATAATGCAGAAATACATAATCACCAGTTATTATAGTACATATAGAAACATATAGAAACACTTTAATTTCATGTAGTATGTCAGAGTATAGTAGTGGCTGTTTTTATATACTTACAATAAACAATATACAATATACAAGCCGACAAGCACATGGATCGATGAAAGATCAGAAAATTGAATGGGGTTGGAGTGTATAAACCACCTTACTAGATGGCCCATCTACCCACCCAGTGAGGTGGTTTATACACTCCAGCTCCATGCAAAGTAAACTATAAAGTCTAAATGTATTCTGTGATTGCTAATTATTAATGAGGTACCCATATATAGCCTATTTCTAATTTTATACCTATATAATGACTGTATATAAGGCATGGGCTACACTTTTTTCTAAAATAAATAATTTAATTTGGAACAATTGCCTTAATGTCGATTTATCCCTAACAGTGTCAGACAGCATTGAGGTTTAGATCAGAAAACGAACCCTAACCCTGCTTTCTCAGCTCCTTTGACTCAAGAATTTTCTTCTTAAATCCTTTGGCTCTTTTATGACTGGCCGGCTGCCTAGTTAATCTCTATGACTTCAGCTTTATTTGTTTCCCCAACTATATTTAGATTTATATGGTTATCACACCTGTTTTGCCAGTTTTATGACATTATTCCTCAGGCTCTTTATTTTTCAACTTAGCTCAACATAAAACTTTAATGAGGGACTCTGCACATCTTAATAAGTGGAGTTGTAATTCGCTAATCATTGCAGTTAATTTTAGTGCTGCCATCTGGTGGAAATAAATCAGCCAACCTTTCAATTTTTTATACACTGTAGTAAAGGAAGCTCTTAGATTCTCCAAAAAATCAGTTTGGTTTACAGGTGATACTCGAAAAATTAGAATATCGTGCAAAAGTTCATTTATTTCAGTAATGCAACTGAAAAGGTGAAACTAATATATGAGATAGACTCATTACATGCAAAGCAAGATAGTTCAAGCCGCGATTTGTCATAATTGTGATGATTATGGCTTACAGCTCATGAAAACCCCAAATCCACAATCTCAGAAAATTAGAATATTACATGCAATCAATAAAACAAGGATTGTACATAGAACAATATCAGACCTCTGAAAAGTATAAGCATGCATATGTACTCAGTACTTGGTTTGGGCCCCTTTTGCAGAAATTACTGCCTCAGTGCGGCGTGGCATGGAAGCTATCAGCCTGTGGCACTGCTGAGGTGTTATGGAAGACCGGGATGCTTCAATAGCAGCCTTCAGCTCTTCTGCATTGTTGGGTCTCATGTCTCTCATCTTTCTCTTGGCAATGCCCCATAGATTCTCTATGGGGTTCAGGTCAGGCGAGTTTGCTGGCCAATCAAGCACAGTAATCCCAAGGTCAATGAACAAGGTTTTGGTGCTTTTGGCAGTGTGGGCAGGTGCCAAGTCCTGCTGGAAAAGCATCCCTATAGAGCTCGTCTGTGGAAGGAAGCATGAAGTGCTCCAAAATCTCCTGGTAGATGGCTGCGTTGACCCTGAACTTAATGAACCACAGTGGACCAACACCAGCAGATGACATGGCTCCCCAAATCAACACAGACTGTGGAAACTTCACACTGGACTTCAAGCATCTTGCAGTGTGTGCCTCTCCATTCTTCCTCCATACTCTGGGTCCTTGGTTTCCAAATGAGATGCAAAATTTGCTCTCATCAGAAAAGAGGACTTTGGACCACAGAGTTACAGACCAGGTCTGTTTTTCTTTAGCCCAGGTAAGACGCTTCTGACGTTGTTTGTTGTTCAGGAGCGGCTTGACAAGAGGAATACGACATATGAAGCCCATGTCCAGGATCCGTCTGTGTGTGGTGGTTCTTAATGCACTGACTCCAGCCTCAGTCCACTCCTTGTGAAAGTCCGCAACACCTTTGAATGGCCTTTTCCTGACAATCCTCTCCAGGCTGCGGTCATCCCTGCTGCTTGTGCACCTTTTCCTTCCACACTTTTCCCTTCCACATAACTTTCTATTAATGTGCGTTGATACAGCACTTTGGGAACATCCAACTTCTTTTGCAATTAACTTTTGAGGCTTTCCCTCCTTATGGAGGGTGTCATCTATGGTTTTCTGCACAACTGTCAGGTCAGCAGTCTTTCCCATGATTGTGATTCCTATTGAACCAGACTGAGAGACCATTTAAAGGCTCAGGAACCCTTTGCAGGTGTTATGGCTTAATTCAATGATTAGAGTGGGATACTTTGAGCCTAGAATATTGCATCTTTTCACAATATTCTAATTTTCTGAGATTGTGGATTTGGGGTTTTCATAAACTGTAAGCCATAATCATCACACTTATGACAAATCATGGCTTGAACTATCTTGCTTTGCATGTAATGAGTCTATCTCATATATTAGTTTCACCTTTTAAGTTGCATTACTAAAATAAATGAACTTTTGCACAATATTCTAATTTTTCGAGTATCACCTGTATTTGTGTGAGCAGTCAGCCCTTGGAATTAACCCATGATCTGGCCTAAAGAAAACCTATGCAAAGAGAAATATGAAAGCCAATTTTGCTGACCGGAACTTCTGAACTGCATTTGTAATCTTTGGATAAGCATGACAGCCTGCAACTAGCATTTTTAGGTGGTCTGCAATGGCAGTTTACTTCTTCAGTAATTATTTTTTGCATATTATTGTAAGGCAAAGGTGTGCACTCTATGGCTTTAGACCCCAGTGTGTGTGTGTGTGTGTGTGTGTGTGTGTGTGTGTGTGTGTGTGTGTGTGTGTGTGTGTGTGTAGCACCCTGGTTCTTAAAGTCCCAGTTCTTAAAAAGGATATCAGGGAACTGGAGAAAATGCAGAGAAGGGCAACCAAACTAATAAGAGGCATTGATGAACTCAGCTATGAGGAAAAATTAGAGGAACTTAATTTATTCTCTCTTGAGAAGAGGAGATTAAGGGGGGATATGATCAACATGTACAAATACATAAGTGGTCCATATAGTGAACTTGGTGTTGAGTTATTCACTTTAAGGTCATCACAAAGGACCAGGGGGCACTCTTGATGACTAGAGGAAAACAGATTTCATCTCCAGATACGGAAAGGTTTCTTCACAGTAAGAACTGTGAAAATGTGGAATAGACTCCCTCCAGAGGTGGTTCTGGCCAGCAGGTTAGTCTGGGTGAAGCTTGGGGAGTATACAGTGTATTAGCTGTGGAAGTCTAGTGAGAGACTGGGAGCTCAGTGTGAATATCTACAGTAAGAGACTGTGAGATGTGAGACAAGATCTACAACGGGATACTGTGAGTTACGTGTGCAAATCTACATTGAAGTTTGAGAGATCAGTTGCTATAGAAGACAGCAGTTCTACAAATACAGTTGCTGCATCCAGCTTAAATGCCCTCTACCTGTATAGCTGTCTGCCTATTCTTGGTTTGTCTGAGAGTCTGCCAATTGTTTTTGCATCTGCCTAAGGGTGTCCTAGCCTTAAACCCTCTCTCCCCAGTTCTTGTTAAAGTGGTTGTCAACTCTTGACAACCACTTTAACCTATAGGTGAGCCTATAATAAAGCTTACCTGTAGGTTCCCTGCATATCTCCTAAACCTGCACGGTTTAGGAAATATACAGTGTACTCGCATGTGCCCACATCATCGGGCACATGAGCAGTGAAGAAATGGCCTCTCTGCCGTTTCTTCACTGAGACTGTGCCGCGATTGGCGGCTCCCGTTATGTCAGGTGACTCCGGTCAGTCTCAGAGCTGGAGTCCGTGGTCCCAGAAGGAAGAGGGGCAGAAGATGGACATGGCATGGTGCGGGGACATCGCAGGCTTTCAATGCAGGTAAGTGCCACATAATGGGCTAATATGCGATGCATACTCATACTAGCCCATTATGCTTTTACATTGCAGGGTAATAAAGAGGAAGTAAAACCCATCAGGGTTTACTTCCTCTTTAAGAGACAATCTGCATTCCAAAAAGTGACTGGTGCCCATGTTTCCAACTTGCATTATACCCACCATGCCTAGTAACCCATACTGTGAAGATGGATGTCAGCTTTCCCTAACTCTGGAGGTGACCATTAGGCCTCTAGGGGTTGGGGACACCACTACATATGTACAGTATCTCACAAAAGTTAGTTACACCCCTCACATTTTTGAAAATATTTTATTATATCTTCATGTGACAACACTGTAGAAATTACTTTGCTACATTGTAAAGTAGTGAGTGTACAGCTTGTATAACAGTGTAAATTTGCTGTTCCCTCAAAATAACTCAACAGACAGCCATTAATGTCTAAACCGCTGGCAACAAAAGTAAGTACACCCCTAAGTCAAAATGTCCAAATTGTCAATATTTTGTGTGGCCACTATTATTTTCCAGTACTGCCTTAACTCTCATGTGCATGGAGTTCATCAGAGCTTCACAGGTTGCCACTGGAGTCCTCTTCCACTCCTCCATGATGACATCACGGAGCTGGTGGATGTTAAAGACCTTGCACTCCTCCACCTTCCATTTGAGGATGCCCCACAGATGCTTAATGGGGTTTAGGTCTGGAAAGATGCTTGGCCAGTCCATCACCTTTACCCTCAGCTTCTTTAGCAAGGCAGTGATCGTCTTATAGGTGTGTTTGGGGTCCTTATCATAATGTAATATTGCCCTGAGACCCCGTCTCCGAAGGAAGGGGACCATGTTCTGCTTCAGTAGCTCACAGTACATGTTGGCATTCATGGTTCCCTCAATGAACTGTAGCTCCCCTGTGCAGGCAGCACTCATGCAGCCCCAGACCATGACACTCCCACCACCATGCTTGACTGTAGACAAGACACATTTATCTTTGTACTCCTCACCTGGTTGCCGCCACACATGCTTGACACCATGTGAACCAAATCACTTTATCTTGGTCTCATCAGACCACAGGGCATGGTTCCAGCAATCCATGTTCTTAGTCTGCTTGTCTTCAGCAAACTGTTTGTGGGCTTTCTTGTGCATCATCTTTAGAGGAGGCTTCCTTATGAGATGACAGCCATGCAGACCAATTTGATGCAGTGTGCGGTGTATGGTCTGAGCACTGACAGGCTGACCCCCCACCCCTTCAACCTCAGAAGCAATGCTGGCAGCCCTCATACGTCTATTTCCCAAAGACGGCCTCTGGATATGATGCTGAGCATGTTCACACAACCTCTTTGGTCAACCATGGCGAGGCCTGTTCTGAGTGAAATCTGTCCCGTAAAACCACTGTATGGTTTTGGCCACTGTGCTGCAGCTCAGTTTCAGGGTCTTGGCAATCTTCTTATAGCCTAGGCAATCTTTCCCTTCCTAGGGGTAGATATCCTCTCACTTCCTGTTGTCTCCTTCCATTTGTAAGTAGGAGTCGTTTGTAAGTCGGGTGTTTGTAACTAGGGAACCGCCTGTAGCCCACACACACACCTAACCAGTGAGTGTGCTGGTGATTCTCAAAATCAGGACTCAGGACTGGGGATTTCATCCTGCCCGGTTCGCTATGAAATCCCCGGGCTCCAGGTCCCAAAGCATGTTTTCCTAAACAATTAGGAAACTGAAAAGCCAGTTTCCTCCAAAATAAGCAAAGCCCCTGAAGCCTGAACCCTGAACCCTGCATCCTTCCTCTGGTGGCGTACCACACTACCACAATATATATATATATATATATATATATATATATATATATATATATATATATATATATATATACAGTTGTGCTCATAAGTTTACATACCCCGGCAGAATTTATGATTTTTTTGGCCATTTTTTCAGAGAATATCAATGAGAACACAGAAATATTTATTTCACTCATGGTTAATGTTTGGCTGAAGCCATTTCTTATCAGTCAACTGTGTTTACTCTTTTTAAATCATAATGACAACAGAAACTACCCAAATGACCCTGGTCAAAAGTTTATATACCCTGGTGATTTTGGCCTGATAACATGCACACAGGTTGAATCAAAGGGGTTTGAATGGCTATTAAAGGTAACCATTCTCACCTGTGATCTGTTTGCTTGTAATTAGTGTGTGTATAAAAGGTCAATGCGTTTCTGGACTCCTGACAGACCCTTGCATCTTTCATCCAGTGCTGCACTGACATTTCTGGATTCTGAGTCATGGGGAAAGCAAAATATTTGTCAAAGGATCTGCGGGAAAAAAGTAGTTGAACTGTATAAAACAGGAAAGGGATATAAACAGATATCCAAGGAATTGAGAATGCCAATCAGCAGTGTTCAAACTCTAATCAAGAAGTGGAAAATGAGGGGTTCTGTTGACACCAAACCATGGGCAGGTAGACCAACTAAGGTTTCAGCCACAACTGCCAGGAAAATTGTTCGGGGTGCAAAGAAAAACCCACAAATAACTTCAAGACTCTCTGAAAACATGTGGTGGAGACTGTTTCAAGATGCACAATTAGGAAGCACTTGAAGAAAGATGGGCTGCATGGTCGGGTGGCCAGAAAAAAGCCATTACTACGCAAATGCCACAAAGTATCCAGCTTACAATACACCAAACAGCACAGAGACAAGCCTCAAACCTTCTGGCACTAAGTCATTTGTAGTGATTAGAACAAAATTGAGCTTTTTGGCCACAATAATAAACTTTACATTTGGACAGGAGGTAACAAGGCCTGTGAAACACAGAGGTGGATCACTGATGTTTTGGGGATGTGTAAGCAATATAGGAACACATAGGAGCTATAAAGGAACAGGAAATTTGGTCATAATTTATGGCAAGATGAATGTGGTATGTTATCAATTAATACTGGAGGAACATTTGCATTCATCAGCCAAGAAGCTGTGCATGGGACATACTTGGACATTCCAACATGACAATGATCCAAAACACAAGGCCAAGTCGACCTGTTATTAGCTACAGCAGAATAAAGTGGAGGTTCTGGAGTGGCAATCTCAGTCTCCTGACCTCAATATCATTGAGCCACTCTGGGGAGATCTCAAACATGCACTTCATGCAAGACAGCCCAAGAATTTCCAGGAACGGGAGGCTTTTTGCCAAGAGGAAGGGACAGCTTTACTATATGAGAAGATAAAGAGCCTCATCCACAAATACCACAAAAGACTTCAAGCTGTCATTGATGTTAAAGGGGGCAATACACGGTATTAAGAACTGTAGTATGTAAACTTCTGATCAGGGTCATTTGGGTAGTTTCTGTTGTCATTATGATTTAAAAAGAGTAAACACAGTTGATTGGTAATAAATGGCTTCAGCCAAACACTAACCATGAGTGAAAGACATGTTTTTGTGTTCTCATTCATATTCTCTGAAAAATGGCCAAGAAATCATACATTCTGCCAGGGTATGTAAACTTATGAGCACAACTGTATATATACATACACAGAGGGGGAGAGAGAGTTACACTAAGTGTATGTATATTTATAAAGTAGTCAATGTGACATTCACTAAACAATGCCCGCGGATGAATCAATCACTGTAATTTTGTAATTTAAAGCACATGCACCAGTTAGATTCACCTGCAGTGAATGATTGGTGAATGTCACATTCACTGCTTTACACTTTTGCCCCTATATAATGTGTAAGTGGAAAGCTATGTGGTATTTAGAGTTCACAGTACTTCTTTGACAGTGCTTTCATCTGCTTTTCTTTTCATAAAGACAGAGACACATTTATTTAGCATCTACTTCCTGGAATGAAACCTAGAATGGTTCAGAAATGACACAATCATGTAAACCCTGCTGCGTGTGCATATCTTAGCTACATTCACAATGTCTGACACAGATCAGCCCCTTGCTGCAGACTGTCATCTTGTGACTTAATATTAGTGATGAGCCAAATATACCTGGATTCAGTGAACATTACTAAATTTTAGTTGCCAAATATGAACGCAACTGAAGTCAAAGGGAGCCGAATGTTTATAAACAGTAATAGCCATTTTCTATCCTATTAGGTAAGGGATTGTCAAACAAATTTCATGTTGGGATGGGCACTGCCCTGCAGGGCATGCACCAAAGCAAAAAAAATTAAAAATTCCATTCGGCTAGAAGCAGTGACTTTAGTAATGCTTAAAGTGAAACATTAATTATGAAAAATTCCTTTAAATAACATGTTGGTTGATGCCCAGACCCTGCCTGTGTGATGAATCTGCATGTGTGAAACATACTGCAAAAAATCTGACATTTACAAAAAATTGTGTTTAAATTGCCCCCAAAATGACAGCCCCAACCCCTTTGAAGTAGTCTAGGGGCGCAAATCTTAATACAACCGTGGCGGCTGGTTAAATTTAAGGATTGGGGGCGCCAGACCCTGCCCTTCCTTTTTGACCCCTCCCACTTCTCATAAGTCCCACCCCTTATAGATTCCACCCATTGTATCAGGAGTATACAGCCCAGCATCACGATATAGGGTATACAGTATCACCAGATAGGGGTATACAGCATCACCAGATAGGGGTATACAGCATCACCAGATAGGGGTATACAGCAGCATCATCAGATAGGAGTATACAGCAGCATCACCAGATAGGAGTATACAGCAGCAGCATCAGATAGGGGTATACAGCAGCACCACCAGATTAGGGGTATACAACAATCCCCCGCCTCAGGGCTCGTGGCACTGACAGCTACCCCCAGGGCAGTTGGGACATCAAAGTCCCGCACTTACCCCATCTAGGAAGCAGGCGGGCAGCAGTGTCCAGCGAACGGTAACATTTTTTGCTTTGGCAGTTTCCCCCTCCTCCTCCAAGAAAGACGTCCAATAGAATCGCCTGACTTCTCTGCCATTCGGGAAACCAGTAACATACCCGCTCTTCCTGATTGGCGAAGAGGCGATTCAGTGTTAGAAAAGCAAATATTCATTTGCTTTTCTAACACACGTGAGTGGGCTTGCGAGCGCAATGCTCTGCGCTCCGAGCCACTCTATTTTGAAGCCTATTAGAGCCTGCTGTATGCTCGGATAAGGGTCTGGTTTGGATTTTAGGGGGATCCCACGTCAATTTTTTTTTTTAATTTTGGCGTGGGGTTCCCTTAAAATCCAAACCAGACCTGAAGGGCCTGATATGTACTGGGGGTGGGACACTACACAAATTATTTCTGTGATTTTTTTGTATATTGCCGGGTACCGGCAATATACATACCAGCCGCGATAATAAATGACAATTTTTCCTAAGGAAACGTCATTTTTCTCTGGCTATGTTCTACACATCACAGAGATGCACCCTTTTACAGGTAGACTAAGGGGACCCCCTAGGCACATTACTTAACCACTTGCTGACTGTGTCATTTAGAAACACGGCTGCAAGATAGATCAATTGTTCTGGGAGGGCGTACTATAACGTCCTCCCAGAATCGCACTCCCGCGAGTCCCCTGGGGCACGCACCTGGGAATATCCGTGACCACCGGGTCCGTGAGACCCAGTGCATCAGGGATCGTGGTAAATGGCTTCTCGCTGTGGCCATTTACTACGTGATCGCTCCGGCAAATAACAGAGTGATCAGATGTAAACAAGCCGGCGGATATCCGGCTTGTCTCTCCCCTCTCTGCACTGATCAGTGCAGTGTGAGAGGAAAGGGGGGAGAGATCAGAAGCAGCGGTGCTCTAGGCAGGATCTGAAATGCCCACAGCCTTGCTATGTGCCAGTCTGCACCCCCCATCCATCCATTCATCCATCCATGCTCACCCATCCAGCCTCATCCATACTCACCCATCCAGCCTCATCCATCACCCATGCATCCGTGCTCACCCATCCAGCCTCATCCGTGCTCACCCATGCATCCATGCTCACCCATACAGCCATTCTCATCCATCCAGCTGTGCTCACCCATCCAGCATCATCCGTACTCACCCATGCATCTGTGTTCACCCATGCATCCGTGCTCACCCATGCATCCGTGCTCACTCATGCATCTGTCTTCACCCATCCAGCCATGCTTACCCATGCATACGTGCTCACCCATGCATGCATGCTCACCCATGCATCCGTGCTCACCCATGCATCCGTGCTCACCCATCCATCTGTGCTCACCCATGCTTCCGTGCTCGCCCATCCATGCATGCTCACCCATCCATGCATGCTCACCCATCCATCCATGCTCACCCATCCATCCGTGCTCAACCATGCATCCGTGCTCACCTATGCATTCGTGCTCACACATCTATCCGTGCTCAGCCATGCTCAGCCATACATCCGTGCTCGGCCATCCATCTGTGCTCACCCATGCATTCGTGCTCACCCATCCAAGCATGATCACCCATGCATCCAGGCTCACCCATCCATGCATGCTCAGCCATGCCTCTGTGCTCACCCATGCATCCATGCTCATCCATGCATTTGTGCTCAGCCATCCATCCGTGCTCAGTCCTCCCCATCCACGGCTCATCCACCCCCATCAGTACTATAACGTCCTCCCAGAATCGCACTCCCGCGAGTCCCCTGGGGCACGCACCTGGGAATATCCGTGACCACCGGGTCCGTGAGACCCAGTGCATCAGGGATCGTGGTAAATGGCTTCTCGCTGTGGCCATTTACTACGTGATCGCTCCGGCAAATAACAGAGTGATCAGATGTAAACAAGCCGGCGGATATCCGGCTTGTCTCTCCCCTCTCTGCACTGATCAGTGCAGTGTGAGAGGAAAGGGGGGAGAGATCAGAAGCAGCGGTGCTCTAGGCAGGATCTGAAATGCCCGCAGCCTTGCTATGTGCCAGTCTGCACCCCCCATCCATCCATTCATCCATCCATGCTCACCCATCCAGCCTCATCCATGCTCACCCATCCAGCCTCATCCATCACCCATGCATCCGTGCTCACCCATCCAGCCTCATCCGTGCTCACCCATGCATCCATGCTCACCCATACAGCCATTCTCATCCATCCAACGTACCCACTCGTGCCTACGTACCCACTCGTACGTACGTACCCACTCGTGCATACGTACCCATTCGTACCGACCTACCCACTTCTGTCTACGTACTCACTCGTGCCTACGTACCCACTCGTGCCTACGTACCCACTTGTGTCTACGTACCCACTCATGCCTACTACGACCTACCCACTCGTGTCGACCTACCTACTCTTACCGACATACCCACTCGTAC
>BLSH010307273.1:9848-26336 GCA_018402905.1 Glandirana rugosa
GTTCGTGAGTCCCTGGTAGTGCAGACAGGGAACCCAAGAGCATGGGGGGGCACGAGGGCTGGACAATCACTGATGCAAGGTAGATGTCCGCTGGAGCTCGTGCAGGCAGAAAGGTCGTGAGGCAGTCCGGGTCGGTAACTAGCGGGCGGTGCAGTACAAGGGTTCAGGCAGACGGATGGTCGAGTGCAGGCTGGGTCGGCAACGTTCAGGCAGCAAGGTACAAGGGAGCAGGCAGTAGAGTGGTCGTGGAAGCCGGGGTCAGTGCAGGCAGAGTTCAGAGCAGGGTCAAAGCAGGCCGGGTCACAGGAACAGGTATCAGATAGTTAGGAAGCAAGGAACTCACACTAAACGCTGTAGAACAGACAGCACTTGCTACAGGAAGCAGGAAGTATGTAGCTTGTTATAAAGAATGGGGGGGGGGGGGGGTTAACTATGCCTTTTTTATGCTATCCACTGGTCCTGAGGGAGTGGTCAGGAATCAGAGCTCTATCACTAGTATGCTGCCATGGTTTGGCGTCAGGAAAGGAAAATTACGTTAAGTATTTGATACAATTTTCAATTTTTTGACACTTAAAAAAAATTGCAGCCCAAAAAATAGAAAAAAAACATTGACTTGTGTGTACACATTTTGTCCTATTCATACAGCTCATATACAGTCCTTTGCTTAATTGTTTTGTTCACAAGTGTATCTTAATTGTTTTGTAGAAAACAAATCTGTGTGTGCATAATTTTGACTGTTCCAGCTGGACATGTTAAACTACCACCTTGCTGCTGGTCAGTATTTTCTAAAGTATCCGCGGGACAGTATTTTTTTATTTTCACTGTAACAAAAAAATTACTTTTTGTGTAACACCTCTTCAATCCACTCACAAAACTGTCCTTTCTGGTCAAATTTTAGAAAGTGTCTCTGAGATAATACACTTATATTTCATACTGTAGCAAAACACCAGCCTTGTTTGTGTTTTCACATTGTAGCCTATTCTACCTAATCATGCTCACATACTGGCCCTGCTGACCTGCTCTGATATTTTTTAAAAAATGTTGTATATGGGGATTCGGCAGGGGGTTGCTGTGAATCTGGGTTGAGGGTGTGTAGTGTTTTGGATGCACAGTGTTTTACATTTTCTTTTCAAACACAGTGAGATGCTGTGAAAAAGGCAGGTTTTGAATGGACTACCTTAGATGCTCTAATAACCTCAAGCTAAAAGAGGTAAAAATACACCAATTATTAGAAAAAAAGTTAAGGCTTTGACAGTTGAAGGGCTAACATAAATCAGTTGTTGCAGACAGATATTGGTCCTTAAAAGGACTTTTGGGTGTACAGATTTGTGAATACAGGCAAGGCACTTAAGGGAATGTATCCCGCATTGCAAATCAAATAACTCATTTATGAAAGCAAATGTAAACCCAGTTGATAAAATCTCATTAAAGCATCTTTATATGATGCTTCCTTTCATAAATATGTGAAATTCAAAAAGTTAGCTGTTTGGAGTGCTGCCTATTTTTTTTTTTTAGTTTATTATTCCCAAGTCTTTCTTGAGGAAATTCAAGAACTAACAGAACTAACAGGCAGAACTAACAGGTGATAGGTTGCTCGAGGAGTGCTCTTAAAACAGGTCCCCAATATAAAGTATCTGCAATATCTCATAGCCTCCCAATAGGGTGCTGTGTTGGTGATACAGGTCACACAAATGTGTCAGTTCAGATTCAGGCTCCTTGGGTCCTCTCCAACTTACAGCAGTTTCCAGAGGTTTTCTGGACCATCCCTACACTGTCCTTACTCATCAGGAACCTTTACCCGCACTAGATCTTTCTTTCCCTTGCCGGCGTGTGCACTAACCCTGCCTAGATACTCCCACATAGGGAGCACAGAACACTGATTCAGCAGGGGCTATAGAAAGCCTCTCTGGGTCCAAAATGGCTGCCCACATTTTGGGAAAACTCAGTGTCCAATCAGGCACTGGCTTCCCCAAAATGCCCACTGGGAGCCCAGTACAGAGCAAAAGTCAGTTCTTACCAGTGTAAGACACCCCCTAGTGCCAGAGGTAAGCAGTGATCACATGATCACTGTATTTACTTCGGGAAGTGGATGATCTGCAGATTGCACTCTTTGTATTGTCACCCACTAGAGCTGTATATCAGCTTGACAGTGGCACTTGCAATACAGAGGCACCCTTTTACAGGTTGATCAGCTTTATACAGACAAGGGAAATAGTTGAACCTGTGGAGAGAATCAGTAGGAGGTGCTCTTTTCTCCTGCAGCACCTCCTTCTGGCCACTGAGATGATATTTGGAAAAGGCAGAGAGAGGTTGACTGGTCTCTAGTGACTGTCCCTGTTTTTTTATACCCCATGTTTCACCCATCTATTGCCTATTGTATTGTCAAAATTGCCTGTTTGTTGGATAGGCTTAAAATAAAACAAGGAGATGTGTAAAGCTGCACTGGTGAAATGAACTGTATAACTTGTTTGTATACATGTGGGAGTGAAACAGAGGCTTCTGTCATTGATACAGGCCTAGACACTTTGTGAAGCATTACTTCTTTCTAACTGGACTTTCAGAATAAGAGAAATCTAATTTACACATCCATTAATAAATCATTACCTGAAGACCTCTTAAATAAAGCCCAAGGGTTTCAAAATTGACCTACCTTAAAAAAAGCATAATAGTCAAAATGTTCTGGATAAAAAAATTACTTTGTTTGAGTCAGATGGTGGAGTTAGCAGGAAGCCAAAATAGACAGCTGAGTAAAAAAACCCACAGTACCAGAATTAACTTTTTCTTTCTAACTCAGCAAGGAATACAAATGATTCTTCTGTCATAAGGTTATGGGGCAATTCAATCTTTTCATTTGATGGAAGTTAATAGCTGAGATGACAATGTTGCGTCCAGTCCCAGGTGTAATTGTTGCATGAGTAGTTAAGTGTACACGCGATGCTTTCAGTGACAGCTGTCTTCATATAGGAGATGATGACTTGGAGCGGGTTCCCAGGGGACAGATAGACTGTTTTCAGTAACGGAGATGTGCCAGGAAGCCAAGAACCCATCACAACCTTTATTACACTCTGCAAGGGATGAGCAATGGAAATCCATTTCCTCACGTGTCTTTTCTACTACTCCAATTATGCAAGATGCACTCGCCAAGCTTATTTTGTGCCTTCTCATACATATGAAACTACTGAGTGATGCACAATTGCTGTATATCATTGATTCTCAATCCACACCTCAGGGGACGCCTAGCAGGCCCGAGTCATGGGCAAGTTGATTATATGTAGTCATTTTAATGAATTCACCTGAGTATTAATAAGGATCCAACCTAATTTCTGTTGCGTTGACACAGAAAGTAACCCCATGACTGCCAGTGATGTATGCCATACATCATGGCTGTCCCTATCCTAGATAGGCAATGTCAAAGGGTATACATTAAGGTAGTCAAATGGTTTAAGAATCCATACAGAGTTTCTCTTGTTTTAGGTTGGACATGCAGCCTGTATGCAAACTGCAGAAGTGATTTAGAGAGTCATGTCACTTGAAAACGAGGAGAAAGAAATCTGGAGCATATAAGGGAGCCTCTATGTTATACCATAACTTGCACCCATCATCACCCATTTATACTATCACAAAAAGGAAAATGTTGGTGCTCTTGTGACAGAAATGAAATAAAAAACAAAACTAATTTTTTTTTTTAGGTATGATCTTTACAATTTTGTTAAAATGCACGTTTGTAATTTAGTTACACAATAACATTTTATTTATCATCTTTTCTGAGAATTTTAATGATACTAATTTTAATGCTGGTAGTGTACTTCCTAATATCAATTTGATCATTTAGATGAGCATGTGCCCCACTATTTCAGAAAAACAAATCGAACAACATTTTTAGTCAATAAAAACTGTTCACGTATAGGTAGTGCAAAATGGGAGGTGGTCCACAGCACTGAAAAAAGTAAAAGTATATCTAAAGTAAAACTTTTAAGAATCTGTAAAGAGTGTGGAAGTGTTTTTATTGCCATCTATGTCCTTACAGGGGAGATTTAACCTCTTTATTTGTCCCAATCATTGGCACTGGGAAATCTGAAATTTACAGTTGTCACCAGAACAGGAGATGAGCAGAAATCTTTAAATGAGGACATTGGTTGCAATCACAAATGTTGAAGCAAGGAATTCTTTGTAGAGATTTACTTTCACTTCCTGTTGTATTTCTAGAAAGTGAAGGGTGTTTTCTCTGATAGGGTGCAGGCGGCAAAATAAATAGATAAATAAATACATGGCAAAACTATTTTTACTCCTATTCACAATCCAAAATTAACAAAAGCTTTGGCTTTCAGTAAACACCATTCAATCTAGCCTACAGTATTTCTGAGTTTTGAACCAACAGAGCAACAAGGAAAATGCAAGTATCAAATTGAAAAACAATAAAAAATAATAATGTTATAAATTCACTTTGACATAAATAAATAAACATGTCAATCAATGGATCAAAAGGATAGTAACGAGGAAAAGACCAAGTACTATGGACATGTTGAGATGAGACCTTGTTACAAAAGATCCTGCATGCTCTTAACCCTGGTAGCCCTAGAGCTCTTATAATTTTATGTTTGATCACTATTTTTTTTTCCTCTTGATAGTCAAACCAACACACTGTAAAGATTTGTTCTTGTCTTAGGTTTCTATCTCATGATTCACATTTGCCAGCACTCTCTTTCTTAACAATGTAAAATGGCCGTGGCTTCACTGGACACTTGAAGGCCCTGAAGGCTAGCGTGACATTCAGCTATGGTGTCTGGGCAAGAAGCTTGGGAAACTGACTAAGCCCAGGGCAACACTGGAGATCAAGGGCCTATTCACACAATGTGAGTTGGACTGCATTGCTTAATAGTCTCCAGTAGACTAATTTCATAGCAACGAGTTGCCTTGGTGTACGCTTTGTAGAAAAAAAAAAAAAAGCAGCATTAAAATAGAACATAAAGCACTGCAATGCATGTTAAGTAAAGAAAAGCAATGCCGTTGGATTCCTGCTGTAAGCAAAAATATCTCAGATAAATACAACATGTTAAATGCATATGAATTCATTAAAAAACATGGATTGCCTGCGATCCAAAGGAATCCACTATCGGTGGAAGTTCCCCTTCTGCCTTGCAGCTACCCACCAGGGCTGAACAGCCCTTCTGAGGGTCTCGGAGGAACTAGACTCCTTCTGTGCAACGCTGGACATGCCACACATCGATGTCCCGAACTGGTATGCAGACTTCTACACACCAAGCTTGAAGAACCTCACTCCCAGGGAAGAGCCAATGGACGCTCAGGAACCGCGCTACTGCAGACACAGCTCACCGTTGGAAACAAGATCCATCTCTGCACTCATGGCTCAGAAGCAACATCCAAGCCGCGACAACTGAACCTGTACATATCCTTTCCACTAATTGTTGTTCTCTGTGCCCTGATGTGACGCACAGTCCAGAAACTCATTGCCTTACAGAGTACCGAATGTGATTTAGCTCTCCCCTGCCCATTTACATGGCTACACCTGACAGAGCCCCCTATGCCACATAAGACTTCTGTCCCGGAACCTTCTTTCCAAAGGGTATGTGTAATACTTACCGCAAACTGAACCAGACCCATGATATACCCTATCCACTGAAAACCAGCTGCGGCTGCCCAGAAGGAGTATATAGAACAGCTTACTGAGACTCTCATTCCTGCCCCTACTCACGGGAACAGAGACTGCTCTTCCTGGAACTATATACCTCTTGCCTCAACACCTACATATCGCATACTCTGGTAAAAGTAAGCCAGTTTGATTACATTAGCCTCATAGTATTTGCTTCATACCTTGAAACCATGTACCTTTGCAACCTCTTATATTATCAGAACTACTGTTCATTGTAGGAAATGTACCCCTAACCTCAATACCCATAGACAAGATGTTAACTTTTGCCTCTGGTATTCAGCGCACTGTGCTTTGCAAACAAATATCCCAGGTATATGATGGCAGCTTACTAAGAAGTATACACATATACCCCCCAAGTATGGATTTACAAAGCACTGTAACACGCAGATACAGGACCTTCTGACCTTCTAGCCTAACAATTTCTGAGAACACACACCCCACTTCACAGGTAGATGTAGATGCAGGCAGCCTAATATAACTTGCAACTGTGTAAAACTCAGATATATAATAGCATACTGTTCTAATCTCTAATCTGCAATCTTTACACTCTGGTGGTGAGGGAAGGGGGCGGAGGTTGAATGCTTCCTACAGTTTGCAACCATGTACCTTAAGGCCTCACACATGGGCATAGTAGCAAAACGTCCGGACCAACGTCAGGCAAAAATCTGCGTTTTCGTCTGCGTTTCGCATCGGCGTTAATAAGCGTTAGTGAGCGTCGGCGTCAATAGGCATTTTTTAAAAAGAAACATTCCTCTGCTATTTTTTAACCTTAAAATACCGGTGCTAAAAACCCCTGTTTAATGTTGCTACGGCGTCAATGTGCGTTAGTGAGCATTAGTGAGTGCTTTGCCGGCTCAGCGTCAAAAACGCCAAAACGCTACAGCCTCGGAACGCGTGGGTCCTAGGTTCGATTTACAGCTTAATAACGCCGACGCCATCTACAGCTCAAAAATGTCAGCATTTTTATGGGGCCATTGAATAACATGGAAAGCTGCAAAAAACGCTAAAAAATGTGGTGTCAAAAAACGCCCGTGTGTATGAGGCCTAACAGTTTACTTGGGAAACCCAAAGCGACCAGTAAATACCTACCTTGCAGAAACCCACAGTCAACCCAACATGATACACTAACAAACTCCTATGGAGCACATATTACCAGCCCAAAGTGTCTCTAAAAACTCAAACTTTTGTGGTATATACTGAATACCTTCAACACATACTGACAGCTCAAGATGAGAAACTTGCTCGCTGATCTAACCTGGCAATTAGAAACCATATTCAAGGGGATACCTAACGATCATCTTAAACTATTACTACAGCAATGCTTGGGCCCCACCTACTGACCTCTCTAGCAATTACACACCTCCAGATCCAGATATAACAAAATTCCTCCATTCCAAGGAGCACTCTACCTAGCCTAAGACAAAACGGCCTATAGCCGGTTTGGCTCTCCACCAACAGAGGTGAGGTCATCTGCCAGCTAACACATAGCTGGGGAGATTAATCCATTTTGCTCCATGATACCACCTGCAAACAGAAGAAGCTAAAAGCTTTATTCGCCCTATATGTGCACAATTTAGTGAGCCACTAATAAACCCCCCCTCCTAAAAAGCTTGCAGAGGCAGCACGATAAGAGAAACTACACATGAAATTCTTTCATGAGCTACCACCTCACCATAGAAGTTGCACTTCGCGGCCGCACCAAAACACACACTACAAGCAATTTCTGGTCAAACAACTGATGAAAGAAAGAAAGCACCACAGCAAAACCCCTCAGGCTATTACCGAGCAGTAGACCCACAGACTACACTACCTAACGCAATCTATCACACCCCAATCTCTGATGATATGGGGTCTAAACACACAACCATTCAATCTTCAAAGCAAAGACAGCATCCACTGCCCAGGTGTCTCATCAGAGCACCAGAGAATACGTGAATAGGTGAAAACTTGGCGATATGATATTACAGTTGCTTAGATGCTTTGCTTATCCAAAATGTTGATAAACTGTTTAGTTGTTAAGCTCACAAATTCATGTTGTTATCACTTATCAGGTTTTCATGTTACACTAGCTGTAAGCATGCATAATGGGCAGTAAATTTTCAGTTATATCACAGTTACTACGCTCCATCCAACCTAGCCCAGAATAATTTCTCCATGCATAACACTAACCCCGTCCCACAAAGATTCCAGGGTAAAGGCCGATGTGCCTCATTTGCAATTCCCTATCCTACTATCAGGCCCACAACCCCTTAGTGTCATCACTACACTGAGAATCCTTCCACAGGCCTCCTAATACCACCATCCCCCAGGAGAGCTTACATAAACTATCCCGCACGAGCCTCTATGCCCTCACTCTAACGATCCCCCCAGTGACGATTAGCCTGACATAACAACTTGACAACCCCTTCTTTCTGATATAACCACCTCTCATGCAGTGGTATATCGCAAGCTTCAAAATCATAGTTCCACTGACTTCCTCCGGCGCTACCCTACTCACATTACTCCCTCTCACTGGACAAGAGAGCAGAATATCACCTGTTGCCAGATATCCAAATTCCCTAATCACTTACCTATAACAGTCTTTTCCCCTTTCCTACCTCACAACAGCTCTAACAAGTCACCAACTCCCCCCACCAACAAAGCTCCTCTCAAAATCATTTTGCTTAATGCTCGTGGACTAAACATCCCCTAAAAGCGCTCCCAGCTCCTACTCACCATGCATAGAAACAAGGCAGGTATCATATTTCTGCAAGAAACCCATTTCCGTAGAAATGCTATACCCCGACTAAAATAATTACTATCCCACGATATTCCATGCAACCAATGATACAACTAAATCAAAAGGGGTCTCCATTCTTTTGGCCAAACATTGCCCATTCCAACTCTCTGACACACTATCAGACAATGAAGTTCGGTACCTTTTTTTGAAAGGAACCTTTCACGGGAACCAGATTACTCTGGCAAATATATATGCCCCGCACACCCACCAAGTCTTCTTCCTAACCATGATTCAAGCCCTCACCAGTTTTCAGGAGGGCACATTGATACTCAGAGGAGACTTTAATGTCTCCCTCAACCCTCTTCAAGACACCTCCAATGGGGCATCCACACTCCCATATAAAGCCCTACAATCCATTAAGTCACTATTACAATATCTATTGCTCCATGACACCTGGCGCACACTCACCCCCAGTGGCAGGGACTTCACTTTCTTTTCCTATCCACACCAACGATACTCAAGAAATGATTATCTATTTATCTCTCAGAAAGACCTTACCCTACTCCTACTTCATCAAGCAACAATTGACCCAATGTTCCTATCGGACCACCATCCGATATCCCTATCCATATCATTCCCGGATATACGCACTCACCCTCCAACGTGGAGATTGGACCCCTCCCTGCTTACAGACCCCTCCACTGCATCCAAAATCACACTTCGACTCAAACAATATTTCACAGAAAATAAATGTACGGAAACGTTCCCAGTGATCACCTGGGAAGTGCACAAATGCGTTATAAGAGGATCTTTCATTGCGGCTGCTGCCAACTGTAAGCGAGATAGACGGAAACGTCTCTCGGAACTGACCTCCCAAATTCAAGAATTGGAAAAGGTGCACAAACTGACGTAAGCGCAAGATGTTTTTCAAACCCTCATACTGGCCAGATGAGAACTCCTTGAAATATTAGACAAAAAAATTAGACACAACTACATCTTATCCCCGAAAACCTTCGACTACCCACTCCCTATCGCCAAACAATTTGTTGATTATTACTCACAATTATACAATTTGTCCTCGCCAAAACTCACCAAAAACTGACACACCAAGACAGCAACTAATTCCACAAACTAACTTAACTACCACAGCACAAGATCTTGAGCACCCTTTGTCTGAGACAGAAGACAAGCTAGCGCTCAAACACATGAAACCAGGCAAGAGTCCAGGACCAGACGGACTGACCACAGGCTACTATAAAACCTACACAGATCTCCTACTCCCCTTTTTTCTGACAGCCTTTAACACCTTCGCATCTCAAGCCCCACCCCCTCATGACCTGTTGTTATCGCACATTACGGTCATCCCAAAACCAGGGAAAGACCCCTCTCTAGTCACCAACTATAAGCCTATATCACTATTAAATGTAGACCTAAAGTGGTATGCTAAAATACTAGCCAACTGCTTACTTCCCTTGCTCCCTCAGCTTGCCTCACTCGACAAAGTAGGCTTCATACCGGGTAGAGAAGCAAGGGACAACACAATTAAAGCGATTAACATTCATTACTGGCTCACTTCTTCTTGCAACCCCAGCTTTTTCCTTTCCCTGGATGCTGAGAAGGCATTCAATACAGTGGCCTGGGACTACATACCGGAGACAATAAAGGTTATAGGCCTTCATAATCGAATGCTAAACTTTATCCTCATGTTTTACTCAGCTCCCACAGCAAGGGTGAGAGTTAACGGCCACCTATCGAATGCTTTCCCAATCAAAAACGGGACACGTCAGGGATGCCCCCTATCCCCTCTTATCTTCAACATCACTTTGGAGCCACTTCTTTGTCGCCTTAGGGCAATCCCAGACATCAAGGGCATATAAATAGCCAACCAAACTCATAAGCTAGCCGCTTTTGCGGATGACATTCTCCTTTTTGTAACTGACCCACACATAACAATCCCAAACCTACTTCAAGACTTCGCCACTTTTAAGTCACTCGCTAACCTACAAATTCATTTTTCAAAATCGACCGCCCAAATGTAACACTATTGTAAGAAACATGTCAGCAATGCCAGACCAACTTCCCATTCAAGTGGAGCAAAGACTCCATCTCATACCTGGAAATGCAATTACCCTCCTCACTCTCTGACCTATACACCAAAAACTTCCTCCCATTGCTAAGAACTATACACCCAGACCTAAAGTCCTGGTCCACAGGCTTATTCTCATGGTTCGGCAGGAACGCAATCATTAAAATGAACATACTACCCAGAATCCTATACCTGCTCCAAGCCATTCTGATCAAGATCCCAAATGCCTTTTTCCAAATGTACAGGAGAGCATTTACAAACTTTATATGGGGCACCACATGACTGAGACTTAGCTATACCAGATTGATGATCCCAAAACTCAAAAGAGGCCTAGGCCTCCCAGATATTCAGAAATATCACCAAGCTTGCCACCTATCCAGGATAATCGACTGGAACTTATACTGCAATGTCAAGGCATGGGTTGGTATCGAACATGCCATGTCCCCATCCCCATTATTCCAACTTCCGTGGATCATGCCCAGACACATGCCCCAGTCATGCAAAGCCCACCCGCTAATAAACCCAACACTGATCTCATTTTAGGAAACTTGCCGCAAATACAAAATATCCTCAGTCCCTGGCCCTATGACGACAATTTGCCACAACCCGGACTTCCCTCCTGGCATATTCTCGTCCTTCCTTGCAAACATTTGGCCGCATCTAAACATCAGAGCAGAACAATTCTTTGAGAGGGATCACCTCATTACACTGTCGACAATCTCCTCCCGAATGACGGGGCAATCGTTCCCGTTGTGGTCTTACCTACAGATTTGACACTTCCTTGAAAACCCTAAGCCTCGACCTGACCCTCCACATTGCTGGCAGTGCAACAAAGAAAGGGGTACACTCCTACACATATGGTGGACCTGTCCTAGGATACAACCGTATTGGAAGGAGGTCCATCGTTTCACAAACAAAATTACCACTTTCTCCCTGGATTTCACCCCAGCACAGTTCCTACTACACCACTTCTCAATCCCTAAAACATTGTACCACCACTCGCTAGCTAGCCACATGATCTATGCGCCAAAGATGTGCGTCCCGGTCCGATGGCGCACTCTAGAACTGCCCTCTATCGCTGATTGGCTTAAACATTTACAAAAAACTGCCAAAATGGAGGAACTTATCCACTTGGCCTGTTAGGAAGGCTGATGTTTGACCGTTTTCTGCCTTCTGTGCGCTGTGTGCGCGCCTGTGCGTGCCAATGGTGCCAAACGGTCTATTTAAGCTGCCTGCACCCTACAGCGGATGCTGTCCGTTCTACAACGTTTCCTGAAGTGTTCCGTGACTATTATTCTGAGATTTCCTGTACCTGTGACACGGCTTGCCCTACTTTGCTTGAACTCTGCCTGCACCGACCCTCAGCTTGCCTACAACCCTTCTTCTGCCTGATCCTGGTGAACCTCTGCTGCCCGCTTGTTGATGACCCTGCATGTACCCGACTATCCGCTTGCCCGCTCCCATTGTACCGCACTTGTCCGCCAGTTACTGGCCCGGCCTGTACGCCCAACCATCTGCCTAGCACAAGCCTCTGGAGGGTCCTCACATCATCATCTGCATCTATTCCAGCCCTCGTGCCCCCCTGCGCTCTGGAACTTTCTGTCCACTCTACCAGGGGTTCCCGAACCAGGGCTGCAAGAGAGGTTGCCCACTGCACTGTCAGACTTCACCACCAGGTATGCGTCAAGGCAAAAGACACCCCTGTGAAATTAAGAAAAATATGGGCATGCTGGACACATTTTATCACAACCGATGAATACACTCACCTTATGACATAAAACACCCCATACACACCTGAGTGAGGGAGAAGCTCAGAATTCTGGCCCCCTTTTCACCCCCCCCCCCAATCCCATTCTTCCCTGTTTGTTAACAACCCTAGAGCTTACCCCCAGTTTTTCATGTACTATTCCAAGATGCGACTATGAGTATCTAACCCAACAGGAGTCACTCCTTACTACTACTCACACACCCATGCTAAACCTGGAACATAAACGATGATCCTAGACATTGAAAATGGTAATTTCCAGATAACTC
The DNA here is from genome assembly GCA_018402905.1 of Glandirana rugosa. Classification (NCBI taxonomy): domain Eukaryota; kingdom Metazoa; phylum Chordata; class Amphibia; order Anura; family Ranidae; genus Glandirana; species Glandirana rugosa. The sequence continues at coordinate 22,359 of BLSH010307273.1, forward strand.
AAATAACCATTACTAGCTAAATATTTCTGTAGAACCAATACAACATGAATCACTTAACAGATGCAGTCCAAACATGGATGGCAATGTACATCAACTCCAGTGCATTTCATCCGCAGCAAAGCAAGACAAATTCCAATGGACTTGGTGTGAATCCATCCTAAAGTGTCTTTGCCATGTTCAATCAACACTTTTTATGGCATTTGTGACCCGTACACCTGTAATCCTGGGCATAAAAGCAGCAACAGATATGCAAAGGTATGTGAATGATTTACCATCGCAATTAATACAGATTTTAATCAAAATGAGACAGATTTTTCACTCCAAACAGGCACAGTCAAGATGTGGTCAGTGGCAGGTTCCTGCATGTTCCAGTGCTACTTTAGAGCAGCTGTTGGCAAGTTACTCATTTATCTATCTATCTATCTATCTATCTATCTATCTATCTATCTATCTATCTATCTATCTATCTATCTATCTATCTCTTATTAGTTCTTTATAATGTTGTAAATGTATAGTATTACATTCTGTATTAATATTTAGGTCTGTGCATTTATTGCATTCCCAATTGTAAAATGGTCCTTTGCCATACTTAAATATTTTTATAAAATTACTATTACTAATAACAAAAAATATTATTAAAATCATTGATATTATTATTACTTTTTACTAGTTATTGCCATTGCTATTAGATATGTGTTCAAAAACTTTAGAATCCCTGCTGTGTATAAAGTCTTTTGTCATAGACAAAGATAAAAAACAAGCACATCCCAAAATTGCAGCAAGAAGCCGCAATCAACATCTCCATGATGCTCTTTTGAATTTATTGTTTAATTGCATTGTCAGCCTCCCTGATGACACAATTACAAGTCTACATCCCTGTGACACAAACACTTCTCCAAACAATAATGCTTCTCAGGTGCAGAGATCATGTTCCTAATATGTTTTATTAATCAAATATGATTCACAGGTGCCTCCTGTTCCTGGTCTTGTAACAGTATCTATACCAATCCTTAGATAAAATAATTCATACAGTGTTACAAGCCGGTGCATACTTTGTAAATATACATTTACACTTTACATCTCACACTCTTTTGATCTAAACAAGAAGTTTATTTATCGCTTGTGTCTGTGACTTTGTAAGGGATAAAATGCAAGCAGCACCAGATGTCTAAGTAATAGTCTTTGGTGTATACAAAGCATTAACATGGACTGCGGTGCCATGGAAGAGTCTATTGATTTGGCGGGCTGATCTGTGTTCTCATTGTCTGCTCATCAAATAAAGCATTTACAGCCAAAAGTCATTTTTGAAACCGCTGGCAATGGCAATATTAGACCGATGCTACCTTTTTCACATGTATTATCAACAGAGAATTGTGAGTTACAATATAAAGGACAGTTCCATAGATTCTCTGTATGTTGGCTGTGCCTTCACATTCTGTCTTGGAGCAATCTAGACTCTTTAATTAGGAGAACTACTTGAGCTTCTCCCCTTTGCTAAATCACATAAAATCCTGGCATGTAGTGAAAGTCACAGCTGAGATGTTCGCCAGTCAGAGAGTGTCCTCGCAACCAGCGCTTCCCTCATGGTAAGCAGGCTTCCTTCGTCCTATCAAAATCCACTGTTTTATGTGCTAGTAAAATGCTGACCTTGTTCTGTGCAACCATAAATATCTGTTTTTACACTGTTCAGCCATCAAAAGATTACTAGTCCAAAATAAGCACACATAACTACACAGGCTAAAGTAATTTGCTGATGTGAATGATGTCTTTAGAGCATTAAGAATAATATGAGGAATTTTCGCTCAGCGTGCACAGCAATGCAGCCCTCTAGCCCAAGCTGTTACAGTAGCTGCTCAGCATGTCAAAACTACTAAATTCATTGAAGATGTTTTTTTTTTTTGTTGTCACCCTCATCAGGAAGGTCTTTTTACTAGCAGCATCACTAGGTATTTACTGTATAAAAGAAGGAGCATGTAAAAAGTTAAATGCTGCACTTGCAACTGTTTAAAAAGGATGGTGAAAGGATTGAAAGAGAGAACAAACTTCCCTTAAAAAAAGGCAGGACTTTGTGGGGACAACAAGAGGCATGAATTGATAAAAAATATACTTTATTACAAAATTGGTTAAAAGGTGCTTCTCTGTCTACTCGCGAGGCCTTTGTGTTTTTCATTTCTACGTTGTACCCCTGTTCCCTGTCTCTCAAGATCAATCAGGAAAGCATATCTTGTATGTCATGTGGATGTTCACGTAGTTTTTGAGTGTTGTTTCGTCAGTTACTTGTTTGTCTCTCATGCAATTTTATGTCCAAGATCTGTGGAGTTATATTCATAATTCAAATGTACATACAATGATAAAACTAACGTTTATACTTTATACATTTCATATTTGTAATATTTCTTTTGTGTTCTTTTACAAACATCAGCACCTACCCCTTCTTGTCTTGTCCTGAGGAAGCTCTCTGATGTGAAACACGTTGACAGACCAGCATGGAGGAAAATATGGTTCTCTATTTGTGATACATATAGGATTTTTCCTTCACATACGGACTACTGTTAACACTTACCTCCTTGTTTGGTTATATGGGTAGTGTCTGACCTTGTTCAGTAGAGGGTGTTTGTTTTGTTTTCTGTCATATATGCTTAGCTTTTGACCAATTTTGTAATAAAGTATATCTTTCTATCAATTCATGCCTCTTGTTGTCCCCACAAAGTCCTGCCTTTTTTTTTCAATCCTTTCACTGGTATATTGGATGTTGGCATGGTGGGGGTCCTCACTTTCTATGTTTATAAAGGATGATAAAGTTAACCAGTTCCACACCGCGCGCTGTATATTTACGGCGGCGGTGTGGATGCTGAGCGCGAATAGCCGTAAAAAGGCGGCGATTCGCGTAGGCGCAGCTAGGGGCCGATCACGCGCCGCCGCCGGCACGCTTTCGTGCCCGACACACTCCGGAGGAGTGTGCCCGCGGCTCGGGCGGACCCAATGTCCACCGGCGAGCCACGATGAGCTGCTACAGCCAAAGAGCAGGGAACCGCCGATGTAAACACGGCGGTTCCCGACTCTTTCAATGGGGACATAGGAGATCTACTGATCCCTGTCACTGGGATCAGTTAGATCTCCTATGTCCATGTTAGCCCAGCCCCCTCACAGTTAGAACACGCCCAGGGAACACAGTTACCCCCTAGATCTCCCCCTGCAGGTTAACCCCTTCACTGCCAATGACATTTATACAGTAATCAGTGGACATTTCAATTTCTGATCGCTGTATAAATGTCATTGGTCCCAAAAAAAGTGTCAAAAACGTCCGACATGTCCGCCCCAGTATTGCAGTACCGTTAAAAATCGCAGATCGCCGCCATTACTAGTAAAAACTAAAAACCCCAGAAATGAATTCTCATCATCCGTAAACGCGGCAACTTTTAAGCAAACCAATCAATAAACGGCGATTACGATTTTTTTAAACAAAAATATGAGGAAGAATAAAAATCGACCAAAACCGATGAAAAAAACATTTTTTTATATTTTTTTGGGGATTTGAATTTTAGCAAAAAGTAAGAAATATTGTTTTTTTTGCAAAATTGTCGCTTTTTCTTTGTCTATAGCGGTGATCAGAAATGACGCAGCAGTGATCAAATACCACCAAAAGAAAGCTCTGTTTGTGAGAAAAAAAGGACGCAAATTTTGTTTGGGTACAACGTCGCACGACCGCGCATTAGTCCGTTAAAGTGAAGCAGTGCCAAATCGCAAAAAGTGCTCTGGTCCTAACCTGGGAAATTCTTCCGGGGCTTAAGTGGTTAAAATAGTTGCAAGCCTCTCTAATAAAAAATGAACAAAGCACATCCCTCTGAGTCTATAGTATGTACTAACTTCAATCCAAAGCACCTTGTGTGTTTCTTATCTGCTGTCTCCTCCTTCTGCTATCTGCATGAGTACCTTCTGACAGTCTATGTCGATGGCCAGGGTGGGGGGGGGGGGGGG
>BLSH010307273.1:42102-52937 GCA_018402905.1 Glandirana rugosa
TCTATGCGGCTGCAATAGACTTTTCCTATACAAGTTGGAGATGATTTTAGAACAATAATATGGCTCTATGCGGCTGCAATAGACTTTTCCTATACAAGTTGGAGATGATTTTAGAACAATAATATGGCTCTATGCAGCTGCAATAGACTTTTCCTATAGAACTTGGAGATGATTTTAGAACAATAATCTTTCCCTTAAAGGAACAGCTGGAGCCTTTTCCTGTATAACTTGGAGATGATTTTAGAATCTAAAATCATCTCCAAGTTCTATAGGGAGAGGTTCCTACTGTTGCTTAAAGGGACAGATTATTGTTTCTTGCACAAAATTAAAAAGTGCATCTACATAGCTGGTTTAAAAAAAAAAAAATACTAAAAACTACATTTGCGGCCAGCGGTGCATTTCTTGCACAAAAATAAAAAAAACAGTGTTGGCTACCTCCTCCACCGCCACTTTCACCGCCTCCTCAACCTCGAACTCCACATCCACCTCCATTTTTGTTTTTTTTATGTGATTTTAGCTTAAAAATTATTTTAAGTTATTTCCTTATCCCCATTTCTTTGTAGGGCACTTGTCCAAATCTTACCCCCATTTTCCTTCCTTTTGCAGATCTCTAGGACTTGCCAGGACTTTGTTACAGCCATTTTTGTGCCTAAAAGTTTGGGTCCCCATTGATTTCAATGGGGTTCGGGGTCCGGGTCAAAGTTCGGGTCCAGTCCAGACCCGAACCCGGACTTTGTCTGTAAGTTCAGCCGAACCTGCCGAACCCGGACTTCCAGAGGTTCGATCAACTCTACTTGACATATTCTCTTCACAGCTTTTAGGGATCAGTGTTTCTGGTGATGGACTCTCATCAAAATAAACACTACGGCTTATTGTCACTTTGTCAGTCTTTGGGTGTAGGATTCTGTAACCCTTACTTTGCTCGCTGTAGCCTACTAGAATGCCCTCTATGGCTCTGTTCTCCAGCTTGGATCTCTTCTCACTTGGAATATAGGCATATGCTTTACATCCAAATACTCTGATGTGCCCAATGCTAGGCTTTGATCCATGCCACATTTCAAATGGAGTACCTTTAATGGCTTTTGAGGGTAGTCTGTTTGGTAGGTAGGTTGCAGTCATGATATTTTCTCCCGAGTACTTGTGAGGTAAGTTGGCATCAGACAACATGCACCTGGCCATTTCTAAAAGAGGGTGATTTTTTTTCCTTTCTGCTACACCGTTTTGGTCAGGAGTGTATGGTGTATTTGTGTGGTGTACTATTCTTTGTCTCTTCAGGTATTTCTTTGCTTATGTATTCTCCTCCATTGTCGGTGCGTATTATTCCTGGTTTGCGCTGGAATTTGTTGCTAGACATGGCAATGAACCCTTGAAGTCTCTCTGATGTTTCTTTTTTGTGTTTCATCAGATAAGTAGTAGTGTGCCTGGAATAATCATCAATGAAAATCAGTAGATATCTGTTCCCGTCTGTCGTGGGAGTTTTCATTGGACAGCATATGTCACTGTGTATGAGCTGCAGGGGGTGGGTAGTTTTTCTTTGAGATGCCTGTGGAAGGGGGGTACGTGGGACTTGCATTTCATGAGCACTTTGCAAGGCATTATTGTCAAATCTTCTGATAAGCCTCACTTTATAATGTCCTGTATAGCTTCTGGACTTCTGTGCCCCAGCCGCCTGTGCGATAAATGAATACATTTGTTGTGTAGGTCATTAGAGACTACATTGGCTTGCTGTACGAAACAATGACCACTTCCTACACCTATAACTGGCCTTTGCAGCAAGGAGCATTGGAGGGCAACAAACAGGTATGAGGCCATTTCTTTGCTTATGTATTCTCCTCCATTGTCGGTGCGTATTATTCCTGGTTTGCACTGGAATTTGTTGCTAGACATGGCAATGAACCCTTGAAGTCTCTCTGATGTTTCTTTTTTGTGTTTCATCAGATAAGTAGTAGTGTGCCTGGAATAATCATCAATGAAAATCAGTAGATATCTGTTCCCGTCTGTCGTGGGAGTTTTCATTGGACAGCATATGTCACTGTGTATGAGCTGCAGGGGGTGGGTAGTTTTTCTTTGAGATGCCTGTGGAAGGGGGGTACGTGGGACTTGCATTTCATGAGCACTTTGCAAGGCATTATTGTCAAATCTTCTGATAAGCCTTACTTTATAATGTCCTGTATAGCTTCTGGACTTCTGTGCCCCAGCCGTCTGTGCGATAAATGAATACATTTGTTGTGTAGGTCATTAGAGACTACATTGGCTTGCTGTACCAAACAATGACCACTGCCTACACCTATAACTGGCCTTTTCAGCAAGGAGCATTGGAGGGCAACAAACAGAAAAAACAAGGGCCAGGGATAAATCCAAGGCAAATACCAAGCGCTACTTACTGGCCAGCTGCGACTAACCAAATTAACCTGTCTAACAGTATGCATTTAAAAACAGGGGTTTAGTTGCACAAATTTACACAAATGCATGCATGGTATGTTTGATTTTTAGTCAGGCAACGCATTGACATCTTTGCAGCCATTGTGCTATATGCTGGGTGTTCAATGTGCCCCTGCACCTTTTAGGAGGGGTGGGGCCCCCTCCAGACCATTTTCCTTCACCTATCTTATTAGAATGCATGTGCTTTCACTGTGGAGTCTCTAACAAGTCAGAGATAGGACTACAGATCACAGGGTGCCTTGGCAGGGCCTGTAGCTTACGCATGCATTTGCAAATTTGTGCAACTAAACCCCTGTTTTTAAATGCATACTGTTAGACAGGTTAATTTGGTTAGTCGCAGCTGGCCGGTAAGTAGAGCTTGGTATTTGCCTTGGATTTATCCCTGGCCCTTGTTTTTTCTACATTGGCATGCTGGTCTGTGGTGATGAGCTTGTATAGATGATCATTCAGTTTTCCTTTTGTGAGGAATTGCTTATTATTCTGAATTGTACATTCATCACCCTGGAACTTAACTGTGACACCGTTGTTTGCAAGACTTTTCATGGATAGAAGGCTACCTTCTAGTTCTGGAACATGCAGCACTTTCCTTACAAGTATACTGTTTTGACCTCATTGTGGTGTAATGCAGTTCAAGAAACCCTGGCCTTTACCTTCGGATGTGATGCTTTTCCCATTTGCTAGGAAAACGTTGTCTTTTGCACTGTAATCAATGTTTCTGAATAAGGTCTCATCGCTAGTCATGTGGCTTGTTGCACCCGAGTCTAAACACCAGCCGTGTGGCTTGCCGCTCTGTGTCACTTTAAAAGTACCACTCTGTGATGTGTCTGCAGTTTCCTTTGTGGCTGCTTTGACTCTTTTGTTGATAGCTCTAGCTTTCACTGCTCAGCTTTTCAGATAGAACAGTCCTTTTTTCAGGGACCAGTCTTTTTACAGTGAAAAAAGGCTCTGCTTTCTTTGATGTGCTTTGTGCCTTTGTACATCTTAAGGGCTTTGTCATCATGGTGTGTATTTTCTTGCCCTCGGTCATATTGATCGATTAACTTGCATTTCACATATTCCAGTGTCAGTTCCTGCTCAGGTCTGTTTTCTAAAGCACCAATGAAAGCAGTATAAGTCTCTGGAAGGCTGCAGAGGAGCAGGGCAACAATATGGTTATCTTGTATGTCCTCTCTGATGGCACACAGCTGCTCTATGATCTCTAGCATAGCAGTCACATGGTCACACATTTGGTGGCCTTCTTCTAATCTCATCTTGTATAGCTTTCATAGCAAAAACAGTTTGTAATTTACACTTAAATGCTCATGCAGTTTCTGTAATGAATTCCACATACCTTTGGTCATTTTCTCTATTCTTATGTGGATAAGCTGGTCATCTTCCAATAATAAGCTTATAGTTGCTTTTGCCTGTCTATCCTTCCTGTTCCAGCTTGATTTTCCACAGCTAGTGATTGGCATTGTCCAGCTTTGCAATTGCAAATGTCACATCTGAACCACTTGCCATCTTTGCATACAATACTCACAGACTCACTGTACTCAGAATTCTCTTTCCAGTGTCCTGAGTGCCTGGTGTATCCTCTCCAATGTCTGGGTGCCTGGGGCCCATAACCTATTAGCTGAGTATTGAAATTATGCTTTAAGCTTCTTGGATATAGCAATATGTTTTACTCTTCATGGAGAATTGCATAATGTGCCTTACAGCATGAGAACATGAACAGGAACTTAATAACAAACAAGTCCACAAAGAGGATACATGGTACTTCCTCTCATATCATAGAATACATGTACTATATACTATATAATACTACAATGCCACCTGCTGGTATAGACAGGTATAATGCATACAGTACATATAGTTCAGTTTATATGCAATCATGTTGTTGCTTTTACCAACAAGAACTTGTAGCATAGTCTTGCTGCAGTACAAGCGAAAGTCCAGAAGAAATCAAGTGTGAGGACTGGTAGCATGGTTCTGCTGCAATGCAGTAGAAAGTCCTGTAAGGGGCAAGTGTGAGAATCAGCCAGCGGTTGGGCAGGCAGACAGACTGGCGGGTGGCCAGAGGGGTGGGCGGCCAGACAGAAGGGCAGGCAGACAGGCGGGCTGGCAGGCGGCAGGGGGTTCAGACAGGTTGGTGGGTGAATGGGCGACATGGGGTTCAGGCAGGTGGGATCTTCAAAGTTGGCTGCATCCCCATCCTACCCACACAAGAGCCTGGCTGGTAGCCAAAGAAGATCCAGTCCCGCAACTGGAGAAAAGGGGGAGCAAAATCCTCCCTCCAGCAGCCATTTCAGCCAGCACTGTGCTGTTTGGAATGACAGGAAGTCCCCTTTCCTTCTCACGCTGTCCACACACCAGATCCATATGAGCCTTCTGTTATTAGGCTTGAAAAGTGAATAGAGGACTACAAATGTGACAATGTCACCTATCTTGTGCCAACAAGATTTGTGAGTCTCTTTACTACGGCGGCAGACAGGACTTGTAGCCTTCCCATTGACAGATCCACTTGCTGGAATTGAGTTACAGTTCAGCCACTTGAAGATCAGCATGTTAAACCCCCTTCCTATCCAGACCATTTTTCAGTTTTCAGCGCTGTCACACTGTTGGAAATTACTCAGTCATGCAACACTGTACCCAAATTAATTTTACATCATTATTTTGTTAGACAGGTAGAGCTTTCTTCTGGTGATATTACACCCCAAAACACATTCTTCTACTAATCCTGAGTATCTGGGTACCACATGTGTGAGACTTTTTCACAGCCTAGATGCCTATAAGGGTCCAAGGAGCACCTTTGGGCTTTCAGGAGCATACATTATGTGTCTAAATTCCTGAATACCTATACCATATTTCTTGATTTCCTGAAGAGCCAGGACAGGAGAAACACCCACAAAATTACGGCATTTTGAAAATATTATGAAAAAGATAAAGGCCCCTTTCACACTTGTGCGACCTGAAAGTCATGCGATTTTGCCGCAGTTTTACCGCAATTTTTTGGCTGTGATTTTTGCCACGATTTTAATGTCACTTTAAGCAATGTCTGTGTAATATTGAGATCTATAGACCTCAAACCACATCAAAGTCGGACCAAAGTAGTACAGGGACTACTTTAAAGTCGGTGCGACTTGAAGTCGCACAGATATGAATGGTACTCATTGGAAATCATGGGGTATGACTTGTCATGCGACTTTGCAGTCCCAAGTCACAGGAGAAGTCGCACAAGTGTGAAAGGGGTCAAAATGAGTCTTTTGAAAATGTCATTGTTTTGCCACAATTTTTTGGAAAATGTAGAAAGAAAATGATTTCCTCCCACACTCCAAAGACAAGCTAATAGGTTAATTGGCTGCTGTTTTAATTGGCCCTATTATGTGTATAAATGTGAGTTAGGGACCTTAGATTGTAAGCTCCTTGAAGGCAGAGACAGATGTGAATGTACAATATAGATTCAAAGTGCTGCATAAATTGTCAGCATTATATAAATACCTGTAATAAAAAAATAAAAATGTATTTTTTTACATAAAGTTGTCAATTAAGAAGAAGAAACAGTCTGTAGTGCTAAAAGTGGACTGCTTTTTTTGGGAAATGTACAGTAAATAAAACGAAATATTTAAGTTAAAACAAATCAGCCAAGAGTACATTATAGCCAAGAAGTTAAGAATTCAGAACCATCATAGAAATTAAGTCCAAAAACAACAGTCAAGGGGATGGTGAGCCACTTGGGAGTCAGTTTCTTGTATAAGGGTAAGCTGCACATAGAGGGCCCACCCATCTGGGATTTACCCAAACAGTCCAGGTTTTGAATCATGTGTCCGGGTTTCAGACCCCCTGACACATTATTGAGACCCATAGCTATGAAACCATGACACATTATTGAAACCCATAGGTATGCACATGGGGTGTGTAGGGTGTGCCTGCTGCTGTGTTTACCATGCTTCAATTTGTAAGTGAACAGGAAACCACTCCAGTCTGGGGAGGGTGACCTTGGGGCCTGGAGGTTCGAGTGCAGCCAGGAAGCTGGTGATTCCTGGAGTCACACAGGGAACAGGAGAACAGCGGAGGTGCTACACAGTGAGAGACTTTAAAGTGAACCACTGGTTTGTTGAGTGACGGACCCTGTGAACTGCAAGACAAAGTGCTGGAGCAGGCTGGGAGAGGAATAGGGGACAGTCTGTGGGAGCCTTGGGAGTCAGTTCAGGGAAAGGAGAGTCACTGAAGAAAAGCAGGTCGGTGGGGCCTGGAAGAAGCATGGGCTGGAAGTTGTAGTCCATCAAAGGCCCAGCTAGCACTCAAGTACTTTTGCTACACATTCAGGGGACCGTGATCCCTGGCCTGTAATGGGTGTTCCAGAGGCTCTGCTGAGAGTAGGCCTCGCCATGTGCTAGCCGCAGTAAAGAGAAAGGAACAGAGAAGCTTGATAAATTTCCTTTCAAGCTGGAAACTAAGTGCATTGTTGGAGAGAAGTAATGGAGTGATGATTTACTAAGTTCAGTGCTGGAGAAAGAACAGTAGGAGAAATGGTCAGCAAGTTGAGTGCTGGAGAGTTTTGAGGAGTAACAGTCTGCAGATGGACGGTCTGCAGGGAAGTGCGCATATACAGTAGTGTATATGGACTTCATGTAATATAATTCTTTGGCATCCCACAGTCATCCCTTATCCCAATCCAAGTTATTTCCCCTAAATAAAACAACAAAAACAAGAGTCGGTCTGGTCAGTGTCTACGGATGTGTGAAATATGGTGTGATTGAGGGCAGCTATAAGGTGAACTGCTACTACCAGCCACTCTCAAGGGAGCACATGGCTACAGTAAATTAACAACCTTCATGCTGCATATTACAAATACCATCAGTAATTAATTAACCTCCCCTCAGCCCCCCACCCAAAGAGTTAACCAATTAATCTGCAGAAGCTCATGTGCTTACTTACTGATATGTCCACTGCTGTTCTGACACCGCCCACTGCACTACTGACGCTGTCCACTGCCCAACTGACATTGTTTATGTTTTAACACATTTTATGTGTATGTATACATATGTGTGTGTTTGAGCTTTGTGGTGCACATTCCAATGCAATATGTTTAAAAGTGAGTCACCCGGTGGCACCGCCCCTTATGACATCACATGATGTCAAGTGACGTCAGAAGGGGCGGTGCCACTGGGTGACATAGCCAGGTGGCCCCGACCCTTGCCTGTATAAGAGCTGCCAAAGCACACCGGAGGCCTCCCAACAAGAGGTGACAGCGGGTATTTTTATTTTCTATTTTTCGGGTCCGGCAGGCGTCGTGACTGATGATAGATACATCGAGGGACACTATTTTTTTTTCCTTTTTTAAGTACATTTTTGTTTTACATACATGCTCTGGTCCCATTGTGTACTTAAACGTGGGGTATGCCTGTACACTAAACTGACTGCACTAAAGTGACTGAACACACTATCCACAAACTAGGTGCCTAATCTCCATTATCACACACTATACACAGCTGCCGTGTAAGTAGTGCCCCACGGATGCTCAATATGGTTTAGGTCTGGAGACATTTTACCCTCAGCTTCTTTAGCAAGGCTGTGTCATCTTGAAGGTGTGTTTGAGGGTTGTTATTATGTTGGAATACTGCCCTGCGGCCTAGTCTCCAAAGGGAGGGGATCATACTCTGCTTCAGTATGTCACAGTACATGTTGGCATTCATGGTTTCCTCAATGAACTGTAGCTCCCCAGAGCAGGCAGCACTCATGCAGCCCCAGACCATGACACTCCCACCACCATGCTTGACTGTAGGCAAGACACACTTGTCTTTGTACTCCTCTCCTGGTTGCCGCCACACATGCTTGACACCATCTGAACCAAATAAGTTTATCTTGGTCTCATCAGACCACAAGACATGATTCCAGTAATCCATGTCCTTAGTCTGCTTGTCTTCAGCAAACTGTTTGCTGGCTTTCTTGCCCATCATCTTTAGAAGAGGCTTCCTTCTGGGACAACAGCCATGCAGATCAATTTGATGCAGTGTGTGGCGTATGGTCAGAGCACTGACAGGCTGAATCTGTCCTGTTACACCACTATGGTCTTGGTCATCATGCTGCAGCTCAGTTTCAGGGTCTAGGCAATCTTCTTATCACCTTTACACGCACATGAACTTTAATGGCAACACAGTCTTAAGCCTCGTACACACGCTGCGATTGTCTTACGACCGCACATCCAACTATTCCCAAAATTGGCTGTCCGTGATTTTGTCTAGCGTATTGACCGGAGTAAAGTTATCGTTCGACCAATGAGAATGTAGTGACGTGCTACAGGAGTATAAAGAGGAAGTTCAGTTTTTGTGTGTTACCCTTTGGGCCTCTTCCGCTAATTTTGTGTTTACACGACCGAACACTTCTTACAACTTTTGGTAGTCCAACTTCTGTACAGACGAGCCCAAAATCGGACGAATGGTCAAATATTCATATAGACACACCTAAACCTTGTGGGCAGCCTTCCCAGAAGAGTTGAAGCTATTATAGCTGCAAAGGGTGGGCCAACTAAATATTGAACCCTATGGACTAAAGGCCCATACACATGGTACAATTATCAGGCGCAAATTGTCATACGACAGCCTGTTGTACGATAATTGTACCATTAGTACACTCCATTTGACAGCCAATTTTGAACCATCGTCCAACAAAAGTTGTATGAGCAGACTAGAAAACTTTTGTTTGCCGACAAGGCGTTATCCAATTTTTGGCTCGTCTGTACAGAAGTTGGACAAACAAAAGTTGTAAGTACAAACACGTATGTTCGGAACCCAGGAATGAGTGTCCAGCCATGTAAACCTGCTTTCGTAATTCACAATTAACATTCGTGAATTTGAAATTACAAAATGCAGTGCACATTATCATCTTTTTAATGTCTTTTTAATAGTGAAATTAGCAGAAGTGGCCCAAAGGGTGACACACCAAAAATGAACTTCCTCTTTAGACTCTCCTAGTACGTCACTATGTTCCCCTTTGTCAAATGATAACTTTGCTATCGTCAAAACACTAGACAAAATCACGGACAGACGATTTTGTGAAAAGTTGGATGAGCGGTCATAAGACAATCGCAGCGTGTGTACAAGGCTTAAGACTGAGATGCCATTAACTCTTTCGCTGCCAGGTCCAGGCGGCTGGTGAAATTTTAGGATGGGGGGGCGCCAGACCCTGCCCTTCCTTTTTGACCCCTCCCACTTCTCATGAGCCCCACCCCTTATAGTTTCCACCCCTTATGTCAGGAGTATACAGCCCAGCATCACCAGATAGGGGTATACAGAGTCACCAGATAGGGGTATACAGAGTCAACAGATAGGAGTACACAGAGCCCCAGATAGGGATATACAGAGCCCCAGATACGGGTATACAAAGTCATCAGATAGCAGTATACACTTACAGAGCAACAAATAGCAGTATACAGAGTCACCATATAGCAGTATACAGAGCCCCAGATAGCAGTATACAGAGCCCCAGATAGCAGTATACAGAGTCACCATATAGCAGTATACAGAGTCACCAGATAGAGGTATACAGAGTCACCATATAGCAGTATTCAGAGCCCCAGATAGCAGTATACAGAGCACCAGATAGCAGTATACAGCCACCATATAGCAGTATACAGAGTCACCATATAGCAGTATACAGAGACCCAGATAGCAGTATACATAGCACCAGATAGGTTATACAGTCACCAGATAGGGGTATACAGAGTCACTATATCGCAGTATACAGAGCCCCAGATAGAGTATACAGTCACCAGATAGGGGTATACAGAGTCCCAGATAGGGTATACAGTCACCAGATAGGGTATATAGAGTCCCAGATAGGGTATACAGAGTCCCAGATAGGGGTATACAGAGTGCCAGATAGGGTATACAGAGTCCCAGATAGGGTATACAGTCAGCAGATAGGGTATACAAAGTCCCATATAGGGTATACAGAGTCCCAGACAGGGGTATACAGAGTCCCAGATAGGCATATACAGAGTCCCAGGTAGAGTATACAGAGTCCCAGATAGGGTATACAGAGTCCCAGATAGGGGTATACAGAGTCCCAGATAGGGTATCCAGAGTCCCATATAGGGTATACAGAGTCCCAGATAGGGTATACAGTCACCAGATAGGGGTATACAGAGTCCCAGATAGGGGCATACAGAATCCCTCATAGGGGTATACAGAGTCCCAGATAGGGGTATACAGAGTCCCAGATGGGGTATACAGAGTCCCAGATAGGGTATACAGAGTCCCAGATAGGGTATACAGTCACCAGATAGGGTATACAAAGTCCCAGATAGGGATAGACCCTGAGACATATGGGATATACCCTGAGACCTATGGGATAGACCCTGAGACATATGGGGATAGACCCTGAGACATATGGGATAGACCCTGAGACATATG
>BLSH010307273.1:61413-78856 GCA_018402905.1 Glandirana rugosa
TTGAACTTCCAGTGACCAGTATGAGAGTGAGAGCGATAACACCAGATTTAACACACCTGCTCCCCATTCACACCTGAGACCCTGTAACACTAACGAGTCACATGACACCACGGAGGAAAAATTGCTAATTGGGCCCAATTTGGACATTTTCACTTAGGAGTATACTCACTTTTGCTGCCAGTGGTTTAGACATTAATGGCTGTGTGTTGAGTTATTTTGAGTGGACAGCAAATGCACACTGTTATACAAGCTGTACACTCACTACTTTACATTGTAGCAAAGTGTAATTTCTTCAGTGTTGTCACATGAAAAGATATAATAAATATTTACAAAAATGTAAGGGGTGTACTCACTTTTGTGACATACGGTATATATATATATATATATATATATATATATATATATATACACACTACACATGAACTTTAATAGCAGAGGTGTACTCACTTTTGTGAGATACTGTATGTCCAACTTGATTTAACAAACTAAATCACTGTCAATGTTTTAAAAAACAAGCAGAGTTTGTCCTTAAGAGCTGACACAAGTTATATCAATATTAGAGTTGAGCGAACCTGAACTGTAAAGTTCTGGTCCGTACCGAACTTTGGGGTGTCCGTGACCCGGACCCGAACCCGGACATTTGAAAAAAAGTTTGGGTTCCGGTTCTGGGTTCGGGTATTTGATCACGCATGTTGAATAGCTGTAGGGCAGCCAATCAACAAGCGTTTCACTGGTTTGCCCTTAGAAGCCATAACAGCCATGACTACTAATGGCATGGCTGTGAATGGCCAGTGCATCATGTGACCCAGCCTATGTATAAGCTGGAGTCACGTAGTGCTGCATGCCACACGCTCTCAGGCTAGTCTAGGGAGAGGATGCTGCCGGTGCTGTGAGGGACAGATTGCAGATATAATAACATCTCATCCTGCATTACAGAACGATCTGATTCTGGACTAGGTAGAGATTACTACTACTGCTTTGAGGGACAGATTGCAGATCTCATCCTGCATTACAGAACAATCTGATTCTGGACTAGGTATAGTCTACTGTTTTGAGGGACAGATTATTGTTCTAAAATCATCTCCTAGTTCTATAGGGTCAGGTTCCTGCTGTTGCTGTAAGGGACAGATTATTGTTCTAAAATCATCGCTTACTCCTATAGGGTCAGGTTCCTGCCGTTGCTGTAAGGGGCAGATTATTGTTCTAAAATCATCGCCTACTCCTATAGGGTTAGGTTCCTGCTTTTGCTGTAAGGGACAGATTATTGTTCTAAAATCATTGCCTACTCCTATAGGGTCAGGTTCCTGCTGTTGCTGTAAGGGACAGATTATTGTTCTAAAATCATCGCCTACTGCTTTTGCAGCCCTCTAGCACTCGCCAGGACTTTTTTATAGCCATTTTTGTGCCGAAAAGTTTGGGTCCCCATTGACTTCAATGGGTTCCGGGGGAAAGTTTGGGTCAAGTTCGGTAACGAACCCCAACTTTTTTGCGAAGTTCGGCCGGACCGGCCGAACCTGAACATCCAGGTGTCCGCTCAACTCTAATCAATATCCAAATAGCAAATAGGCACATACAGTATATATGGCTTATGTGATTTAGCATATTTGTAATTTAGTACAAATATGATGTAGTACGGGAGGAAGACAGGTGAGGCATATTCTATTTTCTCCGTAATGACATTTTAGTATGTTTTGCTGTGCTTAAGGGTTCCTCTAGGCCTCTGTACCTTTATGCCATTTGTTTGTTACAATGGCATTCCCTAGATTAGGCATGACAAGCTCAACTGTCATTCAACATCTCAGAACATTACTAATCATCTGTTACATCAAATGCAGCTAAGATCCAAGGAAATATGACCAAGACACAACAAACTGTAAAGGCACTTAGCACTGCATGACATGTCTTCTTTACCCCAGTGAGTAACATATACCGTCAACTAATGTACTTTAACTTGGTCACATCATACTTGTCAAGTTTTAACAAAACTTTTCCTAAGTTGCCCTCAAATATATCCATATCGCAAAATTTTTATATACTTCTGCTATGCCTACACTTAAACTCTTCAGGGGTCCAAAATGTAACTCAGGCTACTGAAATGAATAGTTGGAGCTTACAAAAGCAGGCATTTGTTTATTAATGAATACAATTTAAAACACTAACAACAGCATACAAAACCATTCACAAATCTGCCCTGAGCTAATGCACATCTCCAATCTTGTATTGAAACATCACTCAAACCATCCTCTTCTCTCCTCCCAAAACCTTCTGCACTCTTTCCTTATTTTCTCCTCCAATGTTCACATCCAAAATTTCTCCAGAGCTTCTGCCATCCTCTGGAACTGTCTACTCGAGTGCAATCTCCTATTCTGTCCATCTTTAGATGGTTCCTAAAAATGTATCTTCTCAAGGAAGCTTCTCCTGCCTTTGCCTAACAACTGAATTTTTCTTTCTTCATCAACTCATTCCTACAGAGTTATTACCTTTTCTACCACTTGTCTCTCTCTATTATATTACAAGCTTTCATATGCTCCCATATAATCCTGTATAATAATAATAATCATAATATTAATAATAATAATCCTAAATTAACCCGTCCAGATCCGCGCTATAGCCAAAGTACGGCTCCAGCGCGGATCTGAAATGCCGGGTGGACGTCCATGGACGTCCTGGCCATGTGCGCGCTCCTGGAGCGCACTCACAGGCGGCGGCGCACGCACGCGACCGCCGCATGCTGTGTGGCCGTGCCTGCGGGTCGGGCGGACTCGATGTCCGCCCGAGACCCGTGATCCCCTGTCAGACCGGCAGAATGGGGAACCGCCGTTGTAAACACGGCGGTTCTCCGTTCTGTTGAAGAGGACATAACAGATCTACTGATCCCTGTCACTGGGATCAGTTAGATCGATGTCCGCCTGAGACCCGTGATCCCCTGTCAGACCTGCAGAACGGGGAACCGCCGTTGTAAACACGGCGGTTCTCCGTTCTGTTGAAGGGGACATAACAGATCTACTGATCCCTGTCACTGGGATCAGTTAGATCTGTTATGTCCCGACCAGCCCCGCCCCCCCACAGTTAGAACACACCCAGGGAACATTTGTTAACCCCTTCACTGCCCCCTGCAGGTTAACCCCTTCACTGCCAATGACATTTATACAGTAATCAGTGGACTAGACAGCATTATTATTGCACATGTGTGCCTTAGGCTGGCCACAATAAAAGGTCACTCTAAAATGTGCAGTTTTATCACACAACGCAATGCCGCAGATGTTGAAAGTTTTGAGGGGGCGCGTAAAGGGCATGCTGACTGCAAGAATGTCTACCAGAGCCGTTGCCCTTGAATTGAATGTTCATTTCTCTTCCATAAGCCATGTCCAAATGTGTTTCAGAGAATTTGGCAGTACATCCAACCAGCCTCACAACCGCAGACCACGGGTAACCACACCAGCCCAGGACCTCCACATTCAGCATCTTCACCTCCAAGATCATCTGAGACCAGCCACCCGGACAGCTGCTGCAACAATCAGTTTGTATAACCGAAGGATTTCTACACAAACTGTCAGAAACCGTCTCAGGGAAGCTCATCTGCATGCTCGTCGCCCTCATCGGGGTCACGACCTGACTACGGTTCGTCATCGTAACCAACTTGAGTTGGCCAATGCTCACATTCAACGGCGTCTGCCAGTTTGGAGAGGTGTTCTCTTCACGAATGAATGCCTGTTTTCACTGTACAGGGCAGATGGCAGACAGCGTGTATGGCGTTGTGTGGGTGAGCGGTTTGCTGATGTCAACATTGTGGATTAAGTGGCCCATTTTGGCCGTGGGGTTATGGTATGGGCAGGCATAGGTTATGGCCGCTGTGTCTGGCTGAGGCACCAATTATCTAGCTGCGCCACCCCGCTTATTTCCATCACCCCAGTGCTGGGGTATAGAAGATCTGTGTTGAGATCTATCTGCCAATCATATACATCCGGATTGGAGTGACTACCCAGTTTTTCCAGAGTGATTTCTTTGAATATTTTTGTGGCCTCCCCGTAGCGTCCGGACGCTTGACACCCTTGTCATTTTGTGTTTGTCTCCCCCCTGTGTGTACTGTGTGTATCTTTATATGTCAGGTACTGCTGTCTGCGGGACTTTCTGTCTTCCCAGACAGCCTCGATACTCTTGGTGATTTTATTGATTGTCTTGTTATTTGCACATTCTTGTAGCCTTGCACTTTTTCATTAAATAATATTATTTTTCATTACATGCTGTAGTACTGCCCTTTCCTTCCGTTTTAACCGTCTGGTTCCCCCGGCATCGGGTGAACAGTCCTTTGGTTCTCTCACCGGACATGTCACCCATTGAGCATGTTTGGGATGCTCTGGATCGACATATATGACAGCGTGTTCCAGTTCCTGCCAATTCCACAGCCATTGAAGAGGAATGGACCAACATTCACCAGGCCACAATCAACAACCTGATCAACTCTATGCGAAGGAGATGTGCTGCACTGCATGAGGTAAATTGTGGTCACACCAGATACTGACTGGTTTTCTGACCCCCTGGACCCCCCAGTACAGTAAAACTTCACATTTTAGAGTGGCCTTTTATTGTGGCCAGCCTAAGGCACACCTGTGCAATAATCATGCTGTTTAATCATCATCTTGATATGCCACACCTGTGAGGTGGATGGATTATCTTGGCAAAGGAGAAGTGCTCACTAACACAGATTTAGACAGATTTGTGAATAATATTTGAGAGAAATAGGCCTTTTGTGTACATAGAAAAAGTCGTAGAGCTTTGCCTTCAGCTCATGATAAATAGGGGCAAACACAAAAGTGTTGCATTTATAATTTTGCTCAGTGTATATATTGTTTTTAAGGTAATTTACTATATTTTCAAAAACTGTACTCAAGCAGGTGGCTTAACGGAAAAATTACTATAGTTGTGTGCTTTTTTTTCCGCAATACCACATTGTCTTAAATAACTTAAATTTAGATTTGTTAGCTAGTAATTGCCATTTGGCAATATACAGTATCATACATAAGTGAGTACACCCCTCACATTTTTGAAAATATTTTTACTATATCTTTTCAAGTGACAAAACTGAAGAAATTCACCCTCCCGCATTAATTAATGGTTGCTCCTGTCTGGAAGAAGTAGAGACTCTTTCAACTGATCAGCATCCCACTGCAGGATAGCGACTCCGTGTCACTTTTCCTAACATGTTTCATATTAAGCCTTGGGGATGTACACAATCTTATTGTGTCTTCGGACATATATGTCCCTGACTGTATAGAACCTATATACATACCTTGTATTGTTTAAACTTTCAATAAAATATAATTGTTATTGAAAAAAAAACTGAAGAAATTACACTTTGCTACAATGTAAAGTAGTGAGTGTACAGCTTGTATAACAGTGTAAATTTGATGTCTCCTCAAAATTACTCAACACACAGCCATTGATGTCTAAAAAGTGAGTACATCCCTAAGTAAAAATGTCAAAATTGGGTCCAATTAGCAATTTTCCCTCCCAAGTGTCATGTGACTCATTAGTGTTACAAGGTCTCAGGTGTGAATGGGGAGCAGGTGTGTTAAATTTGGTGTTATCGCTCTCACTCTCTCATACTGGTCACTGGAAGTTCAAAATTGCACCTTAAGGCAAAGAACTCTCTGAGGATCTGAAAAAAAGAATTGTTGCTCTACATAAAGATGGCCCTGAAACTGAGCTGCAGCATGGTGGTCAAGACCATACAGAGGTTTAACAGGACAGGCTCCACTCAGAATAGGCCTCACCATGGTCGACCAAAGAAGTTGAGTGCACATGCTCAGTATCATATCGAGAGGTTGTCTTTGGGAAATAGACGTATGAGTGCTACCAGCATTGCTGCAGAGGTTGAAGAGGTGGGGGGTCAGCCTGTCAGTGCTCACAACATACGCCACACACTGCATCAAATTGGTCTGCATGGCTGTCATCCCAGAAGGAAGCCTCTTCTAAAGATGATACACAAGAAAGCCGGAAAACAGTTTGCTGAAGACAAGCAGACTAAGGACATGGATTACTGGAACCATGTCCTGTGGTATGATGAGACCAAGATAAACTTATTTGGTTCAGATGGTGTCAAGCATGTGTGGCGGCAACCAGGTGAGGAGTACAAAGACAAGTGTGTTTTGCCTACTGTCAAACATGGTGGTGGGAGTGTCATGTCCTGGTGCTGCATGAGTGCTGCCGGCACTGGGGAGCTACAGTTCATTGAGGGAACCATGAATGCCAACATCTACTTTGACTTACTTACTGAAGCAAAGCATGATCCCCTCCCTTCGGAGACTGGGCCGCAGGGCAGTATTCCCTACATAATAATGACCCCAAACACACCTAAAAATGACCACTGCCTTGCTGAAGAAGTTGAGGGTAAAGGTTATGGACTGGCCAAGCATGTCTCCAGACCTAAATCCTATTGAGCATCTGTGGGGCATCCTCAAACGGAAAGTGGAGCGCAAGGTATCTAACATCCACCAGCTCTGCGATGTTGTCACGGAGGAGTGGAAGAGGACTCCAGTGGCAACCTGTGAAGCTCTAGTGAACTCCATGCCCAAGAGGGTTAAGGCAGTGCTGGAAAACAATGGTGGCCACACAAAATATTGACACTTTGGGCTCAATTTAAACATTTTCACTCAGGGGTGTACTCACTTTTGTTGCCAGTGGTTTAGACATTAATGACTGTGAGTTATTTTGAGGGGACAGCAAATTTACACTGTTATACAAGCTGTACACTCACTACTTTACATTGTAGCAAAGTGTAATTTCTTCAATGTTATCTAATGAAACTATTTAATAAAATATTTCCAAAAATGTGAGTGGTGAACTCGCTTTTGTGAGATACTGTAACTCACTAAATCTACCTCCAAATAATTTATACATAGAACTTTTATCCAGGTCATGTGATAGCTCCAGGCTCCAACACTGTGGGATGGGGTCAGAAGGAGAAAAGGAAGCTCTGTGCAAACGTTACATATCCCAATAGCACTGTAGCTCCACGATGACTTGAAAAGCATCTTAAAGATGTAAGCAGATGATTGAAAACCCTATACAGACCCTATCTAAAGCCTTGCTGTCTGTCTACGGATATGGGTGATGTCACAGATGCCAGCAAAAATTAAGAATTATGGCCTTTGAAATAAAAACATGTAGCCTGTTATTACTATAGTGCACAAGGACAGAAACAAGCTGTAAAGAAGCTGCAGGACATCAACAGGATTAAGATTTAACAAAAGACGAAAAAAAAAAATCCTTCTCTCCACCCACCCTCAAATTATCCAAGTTAAACAACATTTTGCTATCTACATTACATTCCGTAAGGATTTACATCTACTTTAACTGCTTCCTGCCGGCCATACGCATATATGCGACGCCTTGGCGGGTGGGCCTTAACATTGAGAGGCCTCATATATGCATACCTAGAGATAAACAGAGCTGCGCTGAGCGCGTGCACCCTACACGCTCCCGACACAGTTACTGGCGGCTAACGGAAAGCTTCTGATCTCTACATACCATTGGGAGCTTTCCGATCATGTGACTGCTGTGATAGCTAATCACAGCGGTCACATGATCAGAAAGCCCACCCTGCCTCCCAGCATCTGAAACGGCTCCAAGGGGTTACAAGATCTGCCAGTACCTACAAGCCCTACACTAATCTCTCACTATGCACTTTATCAGCAGCAGGAACTTAAGCATTCCCAGCTAAAGTACATTGTCAATCTGATTGCTGGTAATCCACTGTATTAAAGTAAGGGGGCTGGCTTATCCAAAATCATCCTTATTTGCACTCTAAGCCAGCTGGCCTAAGTTCAAAAACCAGACGACTCCCTGCATTATTTCTCCAGAGCCACAAACTGCAAACACATGAGATTTCCTGTGAATCAATGGTAGAGGCAAATCTGAACCTCATCCCTAGTTCTAACCAATACCCACTCCATACTAAACCATTTTTTAGCTGGAGTTGGGCTTTAATTGTCCATTACATTCTCATACTTCACCAGTAACTAGTTATAAGATACCTAGTTTTACTTAGTGACTAGAGTTGAGCGAACCCGAACTGTAAAGTTCAGGTTCGTACCGAACTTTGGGGTGTCCGTGACCCGGACCCAAACCCAGACATTTGAAAATAAGTTTGGGTTCGAGTTCTGGGTTCGGGTGTTTGATCACGCATGTTGAATAGCTGCAGGGCAGCCAATCAACAAGCGTTTCAGTGGTTTGCCCTTAGAAGCCATCACAGCCATGCCTACTAATGGCATGGTTGTGATTGGCCAGTGCATCATGTCCCCCAGCCTCTTTATAAGCTGGAGTCACTTAGTGCTGCATGTCACATGCTCTCTAGGTAGTGTAGGGAGAGGATGCTGCCAGTGCTGTGAGGGACAGATTGCAGATAGATAGATAGATATGTAGAGATTACTACTACTACTGCTTTTAGGGACAGATTGCAGATCTCATCCTGCATTACAGAAAGATCTGACTAGACAAGGTAGAGTGCTTAGAGGGACAGATTATTGTTCTAAAATCATCTTCTAGTTCTATGGGGTCAGGTTCCTGCTGTTGCTGTAAGGGACAGATTATTGTTCTAAAATCATTTTGCAGCCCTCTAGCACTTTCCAGGACTCTTTTACAGTCATTTTTGAGCCGAAAATCTTGGGTCCCCACTGAATTCAATGGGGTTCGGGGTTATGTTCGGGTCAAGTTCGGTACCGAACCCGGACTTTTTTCCGAAGTTTGGCCGAACCCACCGAACCCGAACATCCACGGGTTCGCTCAACTCGATTAGTGACTTCAATAGGTACTTACTTTAAAAACAACCTATATAGTTTTTCTTTATATAGTACATTATACTGTAAGTAGGTTTAGAATATTTATTACAGATAAATGAGTTTCACTGGTTCATGTAAAGGTCATGGTTTTTAAAAAGTTAAAAAGCAAAAGGCTCTATAAAATATACAGAGCCCAAAGTGGAGCTCAACACTATATATCCACGGTAAGGCATGGCTCATAAGACAAAGGAAATATATTAAATCGGTGCAAACAAAGTTAAAAACGATTGAACGGATAATTGTTACAGTTGCCGGTTCAGATCAATGATCTGTTCAGACTCAATTCAATTATCCTTCTTAACCGAATGAAATGAAATTATGATACACAAAAAAAAATCATGCCATTCACTTGGAGAACAGACAGGAACCAAACTACATTTAAAGCAGTAAATCAGAGTTTAAAATGGTTATAAAATGTTGGCTGTGGTCGAAAACCTCTGCTAATCACCAACACATCTATAACATCAGTTATCCTGTTCAGCAAAACAAAATGTAACAAAATGATCCATCGTTATGGTTTCATGGTTTAGGAAATATTATTCTTTTCTACCGTCCTGCAATGGCCAGTGTATTTTGTTTTATTAATGCAGATTGCAGAAGTCATTTCAACTGTAATAGTATAGTGATTTTATTTTTATATACACATATATTACTTGCAGCATACCTTATCCCAGCCATGGAACGGCAAACAAAATAAACAGTTGTTATGAGCTTAATGTAGGTGCTTGAATTTATACATTTGAACCATTAAAATAACACATTAGAAATGTTACAGTTATGGATGGCCTGGTGTCCTGAGATCAGCGTAATGATGTACAGGGGTCTGTTAGAATGACATAATTGTGGTTTTCATCCAAGGTTACTGAATAATTAAAGCCGATTCAAACAACATTACATGTTAAAGTGGTGTTCCACCCAGTTAAAAGTCAGCAGCTACAAAAAGTGTAGCTGCTGACTTTTAACAATCGGACACTCCCCTGTCCCAGGCTCCAGCGATGCGGTCGCCCGAGGGCTCGCTCTTCTCCCCCTCCCCTCGGCGGCGCCGGCAAGTGTGGGCACCCGGCTTTGGCTTCAAAGCCAGGCGCGCACTGCGCATGCGTGAGTCGCGCTGCGCCTTGTGAATGGCCAGTGTATCTTCTGGGACCTGTGACGTGTCCCAGAAGTCGCCGAGAGGGAGGGGAGGAAGGTGAACTTCCTTCCGGAGCCACTGCTCTAGGAGAGGAAGTGGACCTGGGACCATGTGATAACGGTTCCCCCCCCCAAAAAAAATGACATGCCAATTGTGACATGACATGCCAAAATTCCTTTAACGCGAACGTTCCCCTTTTGGGTGGAACTCCGTTTTAACTTTTTGTTGACTGCGTAATGCATATATTGTATGCAGTGGCAGGAAAAAAGAGCTTTAACACCCACTTACTTATTACCACTAAGAAATGCATCCATGGTAGCCGGAGGCTATGTGTTGAGAGCATGCATAGTGCGCACTTCCCAGCACACTGACCAAGTTGTAATAAACAGCTTTCAGTCATGGCTTCTGAACTGGAGCCTTTGGGACGGGGTAGTAATCATGTGACTGCTGTGAGAGCCAATCACAGTGATCACATGATAGAGAAGCCACACTGCTTTCTAAATTTTAAAGTCATCTTAAAGGGTCTTTAAGGAGGTGGGTTAATGTAATTCAAATGCTCGGCAGATTACATTACTGTCCAATCACCTGATAGTGTTGGAGCCTGGCTATTGGCTGCTCAGGCCTGAGCACGATCACATAGGGGAGATCACAAGCTTTACCATACTTGGAAACCCCACTCCATTACAGTAACTGAGTGAGGGCGCTGGGGTAGTATACATACATATAGCATATACAGTATAAAGTCAAAATGTTATCTTTTAGCCTATTTGTCCCTTTTAGGCAGTCACCATTGTCATAAGGACAGAAATTGAAGGGGAAATCCAGCATTTGGCAGCTTTTACAGGAACAGGAGTTAAGAGGAAATTTTCCAATAGAAACACCTAATTCAACTGTTTAACCACTTGCGACCGCCTCATTTAGAAAGAAGACGGTAAGTTGGCTCCGTTGCGCAGATTGCCATCTATAAATGGTGATCTGTGCAGCCGCAGTGCCCGCCACACTCTGCAAGAGCATGGCCGCTGGTCGAGCGGACTCGATGTCCGCCAGCGACCTGCACTCCCCTGGTACAGCAGAAAAGCAGGGAACCGCCGATGTAAACACAGCAGTTCCCTGCTCTGTCAGGCGGCATGAAAGAGATCTACTGATCCCCGTGATAAAGATCAGTTCGATCTGTCATGCCCCTGCCAGCCTTGCCCCCACACAGTTGGAACATGCCTAGGGAACACAGTTAACCCCTTGATTGCCCCCTGCAGGTTAACCCCTTCACTGCTAGTGACATTTATACAGTAATCAGTGGCTATTTTTAGATCTGATCGCTCTATAAATGGCAATGGTCCCGTGTCAAAAATGTCTGATATGTTCGCCGCGATATTGCAGTCCCGATAAAAATCGCAGATCGCCGCCACTACCAATAAAAAAAAAATGGTAAAAGGCCATAAATTAATTCTCATGGTTTGTAAATGTGGCTATAAATATACGCCTATTGTGATTTTTTTTTTACCACAGATATGTAGAAGAATATATATCGGCCTAAACTGCTGAATACATTTATTTTTGTTTTGGACATGTATTATAGCAAAAAGTAAAAAATATTGTTTTTTTTTTCAAAATTGATGCTTTTTTAGTTAATATAGCAAAAAATAAAAACAGCAGAGGTGATCAAATACCTTCAAAAGAAAGCTCTATTTGTAGGAAAAAAGGGATGTCAATTTTGTTTGGGTACAGCGTGGCACGACTGCGCAATTGTCAGTTAAAGCGACGCAGTGCCAAATCGCAAAAAGTGCTCTGGTCAGAAAGGGTGTAAATCCTTCTGATGAAGTGGTTAAGAGGGATGAAATTTCCCCTCACATTTGAGGGACTTTTTTCACTTCCCACTGCGTCTCTGGGACAAAAAGTCAAGGGAAATTTCCTAAGTAGGACACAGACAGCAAATAGAACACAAAAAAATCTTATAGGTGTTCTATCTATTCTATCCTCTATTCAAAACTAAAGCAAAAAACTTTTAAGTACTGGTTTACAAACGTTTTGTGTCATGCACCTGAATGGTATTGTGCTGGGTCAAGGAGGTCATATTTACCGGTAATGGCAAAATTTTTATCTTATAGTGAGCTCATTACTGTAAATGTAATAATCTCTGAAATTCCCACTCTGGAGAAAAAAGCGCAGCCTATGTGACTAATGCATGCTGTGCTTTGAGTTGACACCCTCTCACAGAGGGAGGTGGGAACTAGGATGCTCAGGCTCTGGCCATTAAGAGGATTTAAAGTGGAGTTCCACCCAGATTTTTTTTTATTTTATGCTAATCCGTTCTGCTACACTGCATTAAATACCTTAGTGTGTTTGGTTAATAAACTCGCCATTCAATTAACATTTTTTAAATTTACTCACATTTGTTTTTTGCTTTGCAGAGTGCTTCCATCGTTACTGTGGGTATGTGAAGCCCACTAGAAGTCAGTTCCAGGATATGGTGCTGCTGGTTACTCAGCATGCACCTCCCGATTCCGTGCATGTGCTGTATACACAGGGTGTACCGCAGAAAGATTATCTTGTTGCCATAACAATTGGCGGCGACGGAGGAAGTGCCCGCACCGCTGTTATGGCTATGAAGATGCCCCCAATCACATTGCCCCAATCACATTGCCCCCAACCAGTTGCCCCCATCACGTTGCCCCAATCACATTGCCCCCATCATGTTGCCCCATCATGTTGCCCCCATCATGTTGCTCCCATCACATTGAGCTTGATGAAGTAGTGCAACTGCCATGTTATCGCAGTGCGCCAGCTCAGGAAACGCGTCCGATATGGTGACGTCATCCTCTCAGGACTTCCGGTTTTGCGTTCCACGCCTCGCCTGGATGCCCCTGTGTGCAGCCGGCCACTACACAGACAGGACTCTGGACTTTCCCCCTTGCTCATTACGGCATCTCCTGATATGAATGTTTCCACCGGACTCTCCCCCCTTGCCTACAGACAATCTTCCACCCTGCTCCTGGCTGTTTTTATCATGTGAGTCACTTGTACATTGGTTTTAATAAACTTTTTGGTCTGCACTTTTTTATTTTTTGCCCATCACATTGCCCCCAGTACACTGCCCTTTTTAAAATAAATTTTAGATTCTTTGGCTGTGCTATCCCCCTTGCGCTGTTTGCAGAGCTGACATGCTTACCGCCCGCAATAGTGATTACAGTGATGCTGCCCTTCTGATCCACACACATCTGCTGTCCGGAACACCACCACCGCCAATCAGTTTGACTGGGAAGCTTGGGTAATGATGGCAACAAAAGACTGGTTACCCTTTTAAACCACTTCCCTGCAGAATGGCGGCCGGGAAGTGGTTCTGTTATCTTGACTGGACATCATATGACGTCCAGCAGGATAACAAGTCGGCGTGGGGCCGCACAACGCAGCGATCGGTGATGTGGTGTGTCAGTCTGACACATTGCATCCCTGATCATGGTAAAGAGCTATTGTCAAAAGCTCTTTACCACATGATCAGCTGTGACGAATCATGGCTGATCGCAGTGTAAACAGGAAAAGCCGCATATCAGCTTTTTCCTCTACTCGCGTCTGCAGACGTGACTAGATGAGAGCCGCTATTCGGGTGGTGGCGGTGCGCTTTTAACCCCCCCACAACGGGTTAAACAGGGGTTAAAAGTGCCGGTTTGCAGCTCTCCCGAAGCGGTGTTCTGGCGCTTCGGGAGCGCTGCCCCATTGTTTTTAATGGGCAGGGGCGGTATAGGAGCAGTGAATACACCGCTCCCACACCGCTATAAAGATGCTGCTTGCGGGACTTTTTTTCTGTCCCGCAAGGGCACCGCCCTCGTGTAAAAGCACTCTGGCTTTCACACTGGGGTGTATTGGGGGGCATTTTCAGGCGCTTTTAAGGCGCTATTTTTTGCGCAAAAGCGCCTGAAAAACGTCTTGGTGGGAAAGGGGTCTTAAAGTGCAAACAATTGTGCAAAAATTAAATATGTATATAGAAAAAATAGTCCAATGTATATCCTAAAAAATCACAGGAAAAGAAAACAATATCCAATTTTAATCCACTCCAATCCCCATTGTGACATGTAATGCAAAGTGTGAATCCTCCACCCATGTAGATTAGGCTGCTGTAACCCCTGCATTACCAGTAAGGGCCCGAGCCGCCAGGAAGTGAACCCTGCACTGCGCTAATCACAGGCAATGAGACATTTCCCCAATGTGCGGCTGCAGCGATTGGGGAATGTCTCCCTGCCTGTGATTAGCACAGTGCAGGGTTCACTTCCCAGCCCATCATTAATTACCAGTAGGTCTCACCAAATGTTTTTCCCTCTCTGGGGATGAAGCCAAACTACTGCCACTTCAAATGCCTCTTACTCGGATGGATGGATAGATGGATTTTTTCACAGCATGACGCCATATACGTAACAACCTTGTCCTATATGTATGTTACGTCCAAATCTCGAGACTCCCTCAGTAGGCTGTAGTATAGTTCCATTTTTGTAAGTGCAATATTATACTCTTTTAAATAAATGTGAAGTTTTATATGGAGAGCACTAGATCTGTGTGCTTTTTCTTCCTGCATGGATGCTGTGGAAAAATACATCTATTCGTCCATCTATCCGAGTAAAGGCCCATACACACGATGCGAAATTCGGAGGGAATTCTCATTAGACATCCTGTTATCCGAAATTCTTACCGTTAGTATGCTCCTTTTCACAGCTGATTAGCTTTTTTTCGCCAGACAAAAGCTGGATGTGCAGATTGGTAAGCGCCTGTCCGATTTTCGTTCCGTTAATATGGTATTCATACCCAAAAAATTGGACGACCGAGACTATGCATGCTCAGAAAAGAATAAAAGATGCAAAAAATATTCTAAATATTATGTCACTTCTGACAGTGCTTCACAAAATCATGGACACACGCTTTTGACAAAAATCAGAAGCATGGTTGTACGACAATCGAACCGTGTGTACGAGGCTCAAGATGCATTTGAAGCAGCAGCAGTTTGTCTTCTTACCCAGAGAGGGAAAAACATTTGGTGAGACCTACTGGTAATGCAGAGGTCATGGCAGCAGTTTTAGGATGGGGGGGGGCAGGCCCCGCCCTTCCTTTTTGACCTCTCCTACTTCTCATAAGCTCACCCCTTATAGAATCCACCCATACTGTCCCTTGAAATTGTGGCTCATGATCGCAGCGTCCTCTCCTCTAAGTAGCTGACATCGGCGTACTCCCCGTCTATACTCCGCCTGTCTACCTCTGCATCACCGCACAAGTCTCTCCCACGGGAATCACAGGCATGCGTGCGTGCAGTCCAAGCACCAGCATGTCCGCCAGTCCCGTCCCCGCTCCTGACCAATCAGTCACTGTCTGGAGGACAGTGACTGAGGCCAGAGCCAATCAGTGTATAGATGTTTGACTTGCTGGTGCACATCAGCTGAGAGCAAGTCTCCCAAAAAAGCCAGGACAGCCATGTCCCGGAGGCCCATATTTTTTTTCCTCATTAGTCAGAGGGGGGATCAGCGGGGGGGACGCACTAGTGCCCTCAATGGAGGAGCCACCGCTGCATGGCAGTGAGGTGAAAGGCTAATCTACAAGTGTGGAGGATTTACACTTTACATTACATGACACATTGGTGATTGGAGTGGATTAAAATTGGATATCGTTTTCTTTTCCTTTGATTTTTTTAGATATACATTGGACTATTTTTTTGTACATAAAGTTTCTCACAAAAGTGAGTACACCTCTAAGGGAAAATGTCCAAATTGGTCCATATTAGCCATTTTCTCTCCCCGGTATCATGTGACTCATTAGTTTTACAAGATCTCAGATGCGAATGGGGAGCAGGTGTGTTAAATTTGGTGTTATCGCTCTCACTCTCTCATACTGGTCACTGGAAGTTCAACATGGCACCTCATGGCAAAGAACTCTCTGAGGATCTGAAAAAAGAATTGTGGCTCTACATAAAGATGGCCTAGGCTATAAGAAGATTGCCAAGACCCTGAAACTGAGCTGTAGCATGGTGGCCAAGAGCATACAGCGGTTTAACAGGACAGGTTCCACTCATAACAGGCCTCACCATGGTCGACCAAAGCAGATGAGTGCACATGCTCAGCCTCATATCCAGAGGTTGTCTTTGGGAAATAAACATATGAGTGCTGCCAGTTTTGCTGCAGAGGTTGAAGGTGTGGGTGGTCAGCCTGTCAGTGCTCAGATCATACGCCGCACACTGCATCAAATTGGTCTGCGTGGCTGTCGTCCCAGAAGGAAGCCTCTTCTAAAGATGATGCACAAGAAAACCCGCAAACAGTTTGCTGAAGACAAGCAGACTAAGGACATGGATTACTGGGACCATGTCCTGTGGTCTGATGAGACCAAGATAAACTTATTTGGTTGAGATGGTGTCAAGCTTGTGTGGCAGCAACCAGATGAGAAGTACAAAGACAAGTGTGCCTTGCCTACAGGCAAGCATGGTGATGGGAGTGTCATGGTCTGGGGCTGCATGAGTGCTGCTGGCACTGGGGAGCTACAGTTCATTGAGGGTACCATGAATGTCAACATGTACTGTGACTTACTGAAGCGGAGCATGATCCCCTCCCTTCGAAGACTGGGCCGCAGGGCAGTATTCAAACATGATAACGACTTCAAACACACTTCCAAGATGACCACTGCCTTGCTAAAGAAGCTGAGGTTAAAGGTGATGGACTGGTCAAACATGTCTCCAGACCTAAAGCGTATTGAGCATCTGTGGGGCATCCTCAATTGGAAGGTGGAGGAGCGCAAGGTCTCTAACATCCACCAGTTCCATGATGCCATCATGGAGGAGTGGAAGAGGACTACAGTGGCAACCTGTGAAGCTCTGGTGAACTCCGAGCCCAAGAGGGTTAAGGCAGTGCTGGAAAATAATGGTGGTCACACAAAATATTGACACTTTGTGCCCAATTTGGCCATTTTCACTTAGGGGTGTACTGACTTTTGTTGCCAGCGGTTTAGACATTAATGGCTGAGTGTTGAGTTATTTTGAGAGGACAGCAAATTTACACTGTTATACAAGCTGTACACTCACTACTTTACATTGTAGCAAAGTGTCATTTCTTCAGTGTTGTCACATGGAAAGATATCATAAAATATTTACAAAAATGTGAGGGGTGTACTCACTTTTGTAAGATATTATACATATATAATTTTTGCACAATTGTTTGCACTTTTATTGTTTTCTTCTTTTTTTGTATATATGTCTGAAGGCTGGCTGGAGGCCAGCCTGGATTTGTGGGAGGAGTCTGGAGCATATCACGCGCCATCCTCCTCCCTTTCAGTGTCTGCTCAGCTTCTCGGTCTGTTGAAGCAGCCGTGCGGCGTCATTTCCGGTTACGCGGACTTCCGGGTTGTACGGGCAGCTTGGTGGTGACAGGTGCAGGGGTTTGCATCAGCAGCTACATGTACGATTGGGGGGCAGGGAGGCAGCACTCATGTGGGGAGTGTAAAAACATTTATA
>BLSH010307273.1:79438-93295 GCA_018402905.1 Glandirana rugosa
ACAGTAATATGCAATCGGCTGATTCAGTCCGGCGGTCATCTCAGCCACACCCCCTCCAGCTGGGATAATGACATCTGTATTCTGTCTTCTCCTCCCTGGCGTGCCTGGATGGGGGGGGGGCGGTGCAGCAGCAAGTTCCATGGCCAGGCAGCATGTGGGTGGGGTGGTTGCAGGGAATCGCAGGTCAGGTTAGGTAGTCGCCGTTGCGGTGGCCGGGTGTCATGTGTTTAAGGTAGAGGGGGGGAGGAGGGGGTAGGAGTGTGCAGTAAAAAAAAAAAGCAAGGGAGGTGTATTGTAGTCACTCAGCATACACAGGCTGTTGCATGGTTAGATGGGGGGGGGGAACACAGTATTGGAGGTTGTAGTCATATTCCCGAGGTGTTTCATTTGCCTCAATTTGCTCAGACCTCAGCTCTCTTTGAAATGTATCCGATCGTAGCAGCAGCAGTCACGTGGGGAGTGGAGTGCACTGGGAAGTCGGTAATTTTCTTCACAGATAATTTGGCTACGACAAAAATTATCAATAAAGGCAGATCAGGATCACTGTTGATCATGTCATTCATGCGTAGATTGACATGGTTAGGTATCACTTTTAAATTTCATTTCCAAGGCGAATTCATCGGGGGGAAGGTTTAATGGTGCTGCCAACGCACTGTCACGATTTAACCTGCCTCAATTTTTCTTACAGCATCCGGGAGCCGAGCTGGAGGGCAAAGCAGTTCCACCTTACGCCCATCTGATCGTGGACTAGGCAGGTTTTGGGATCAGGCCATGGTGTTGGGCGATGATTCCCTATCCAGGAATAATTTGAAGGCTTATACCACGGGGTGGATGGCGTTTCGCAGGTTCATGGATCAATATCCTTGTGATTCCCAAGGGGATGTTAGTTATGTCATGGCATTTGCAGCTTACTGTCACAGAGAGTTGGGATCACCCTCTAGCACTGTTAAGCTGTATTTGTCAGGGGTACAGCATTTCAGATCTCTACAGTCACCTAACAGGTCGTCCATTTTTGCAGCTCACCCTCTCAAAGCTATGTATGTTGAGGGGGATGCAAAGGTCTCAGGATCAATCTTGGTTGTCACGGCTACCGATTATGGGGAGAATTTTTCGGGACATATCAGACATGTTGTCTACCTCCCCATTTGGGGTGGGACCTAGTTTGGTGCTCAAAGCCGCCATTTATCTGAGTTTTTTGGTTTTCTCAGACCAGGGGAAGTTTCGCCGGCTAGCCTGCATGCACCGGTTTTGCTAAGGAGTAGTCTTACCAAAGGAAATGACCATTGCGCCTTGCAGCTAAGGAATTATCACGGTCCTGGTGGTGGAGTCTGGCGTGTGCAGGGAACAACCGCTCTTGCACACCCGATTCAGGGGTCCCTGGTAGAGCAGACAGGGAGCCCGAGAGTGTGGGATGGCAATGAGGGCTGGATGGTCACTGGTGGTGGTGTGAAACTCCAGGTAGTCGTGCAGGTCAGAAGAATGGTCGTTCAGGCTGGTTCGGCAACCAGCGGGCTGTGCAGTACAAGGGGGTCAGGCAGAGAGTGGTCAAGTCTAAGCAAAGTTCATTAACAGGCTGGCAGCAGAAGTACAGAGGGTTCAGACAAATGGATGGTCGTGGATAGCCGGGGTCGGTGCAGGCAGATAATCAGCGGGTCAGGTCAAGCCAGGTCGGATCAGGAAAACAGGTAGCAAAACACAGGAGCAGGAATACAGGAACAGAGCTGGGGCTCACAGGTACTCAGACGCTGTAGAACGAACAGCACTTGCTGACAGGTGCAGGGGATTCAATTAGCGCTGTTTAGCGGCGTTCCCGGCATGCGGGAGCATGCACGGGCGCGCGCGAACGCACACAGGCACGCGCATCGGCGCTAAAGGGTTCAGACTGACGATTTTCTCCTAACAGGAATAGTAAAACTAGACAGTTAGGGCCTGGGTTTGTGGTCAAATACTATGGCACTGGTGGCCCATGGTGTCCGATGGTAGTTTTGGATACGCTCTGTAGTCACTTTGCGGCAACACCTTTAGATTCCCCTTTGCTCCCCTTTCCAGTGTGTCCTCTGTCCTCATTACGCATATGCACATTTTGCAGACAAATTTGCATCTGAATCCTAGACGATTTTCTGGACATTCATTTAAGATTGGGGCAGCTTCCGCAGCTTCCAAGCAGGGGGTCCCAGCATACATTATTAAACATATGGGGCGTTGGAGGTCTGCTTGTTATAGTCGTTACATACCTGAACCTCATGCGGAAATTATCCGAGCTTTCAATACTCTGTTAAATTAAGTAGGAAGCGATTGTTAGTCTCTGCAATAAAAATCATTTCATACCAATTTCGTGTCTTTTGCCCTCTTTCAGGTGTACTGACCAGCCAGATCAAGGCACACTTCAGGTCTGGCAATTACGGTATCACTATCCAATCAGGGAAGAATGTGACCACAAGTCTGAAGGCTGGCCAGCCTGGATTTGTGGGAGGAGTCTGAAGCATATAACGCTCCATCCTCCTCCCTTTCAGTGTCAGCTCGGCTTCTCGGTCCCCACCCACCCGGGTCCCCAGGTCAGAGCTAATCAACATGCAAAGCTGCTTTATTTCATGGTAATCATACATTCAGCGTATGCCCTCTTTCAGGTCTACTGACCAGCCAGATCAAGGCACACTTCAGGTCTGGCAATTACAGTATCACTGTCCAATCAGGGAAGAATCTGACCACAAATTGGAGTATACAAAATGTTGTTATCTTACACATTGTTTGCACGTTTACTATATTGTGCTTATATTTTCATATAGTGGATTTTCTTTGTAAGTTGCGCTACATCATTCTGTTTTATACATCACAATCTATGCAAAACTAGAAAAAAAGCTTTTGGCTTTATGCATACCTCAGGGGAACAGGTTAAAGTAAATTTATATTTTGCTGATGCAGGGCAAAGCTTTAAGAGCTTATGTGCACTACAATTCTAGACTTGAGTTTAGGAGCTTTTGGCATTTTTTTTGCCAAAGTACCTAAACTAATTTCCATAAATGTCCATGTACACTTTTACAAGAATTTAGAAGCTGCTGCTCTCTCAACCTTCCTCTCCTGAACGCAGAAGAATCACATTCAGGATAGGAACACTTTGACTGCTGGCCAGTGTTTTGCGTTTTTGCACTGCTGGTGGTCAACCTAGTCTGAGTGTACATGAGCCTTAATAGTGACCCCAAGCTGCTTATGGTTACCTTCACTCCCACACCTCCTGTTTGATCTTCAAGCATAGAGAAGTCCTCTATAAAGATCTATAAGTCCTATAGAACAGCACATACTGACACATAGTACAAGCACAAGTATTGTGGCATGCGTATGAAATATATATAATGTGTAGGCTCATCCCTTAGAGTTTTCATTTATAAAGGAAGGCAAGTTGCAATAGCTGGTTCACACCAATGCTCTTCTATTTCTATACAATTTTTAATGTGTATTTTCATGCATCTACACAATTGTTTCTCAAATTTTGCACTCAGAATTTTAGAGAGGTATGCGCAGAGCCTGCCAAATGTAGCTAGGTCAATATAAAAAAATAACGCTCCAGAACTATTGTCCATAACACGCTACAATGCTTATATTTGAACCAGATTTTTTAAAAAGAAATGGAATGCAAGGTAGCATGCACTTTTTGAGTTGCGCCACCATGTTACGACACATAGGTGTGAACAGGGCCTTAGCAATATGTTTGAAGTGGTTGTAAACTCTGTACTACCATTTTTACCTTCAGGTAAGCCTATAATAAGGCCTACCTGTAGGTACCGTGAATATCTCCTAAACTTGCACAGTTTAGGAGATATTCACTGTATACGCTTGTGCCGACGCCATCAGCGCATGTTCACTGAAGAAACAGCCGCTGGTGTCGTCTCTTTAGGGCCCATGCCGTGACCGGCATCACCCACGCGTATGCGCAGGAGTGACGTCATCACGGCTCTGGCCAATCACAGTGCCGGAGCCCACAAACTTGGAAATAACTCCAAGAGATACGTGGGCCGTGTCAGCGGGCTGATCTATGGCATCGTTCTAAGGTAAGTATTTCATAATGAGCTAGTATGCAATGCATACTAGCTCATTATGCCTTTGTCTGGCAGGTTTTTTTTGAGGTTTACAACCTCTTTAACTTTCACTTACTGTATATGTTTACATATAAATAGTTTTAGTGTATACAAAGCAATAGGGGTTTCTGAAATATTTGATGTTGTCTAAAAAAAATGTGCTCTGTTAGTAGAACCTTTAAGTTCTGTCAATACAAAATTGGTGGTGGGTGGTTGCTTGGAAAACCCTGGAGGGGATGGATCACAGGCATAACTAAAACCTTCAGGGCCCCTGTGCAAGAAATTATGAAGGGCCCCCCTGACCCTTAGCCAGGGCCCTTTCCTCTTCTTGCTGATCCTGGGGCCCTTTACTCCCAGTGCGGGTCTCTCTTGGTGAAATTCCAGGGCCCGGTCGCAATTGCAACCTTTGCAATCCTGATAGTTCCCTCACTGGTGTCAGTAGTTTTTACATTTTATTTTTATTTTTTTACCATTTCTTTTTTTTTTCTTTTACAATTTTATTTTCATGGGGGGGGGGGCTTTGATGAGATATCAGGGGTCTAAACAAACCTCAGCCCTCAATCTCCATCTATGTAGCCTCAGCTGCACAGAATGAATGGGCAGGAATAGTTGAGTACTGAGCCTCCCATTAGTTTAGAAATGGAAGTATATTAAAAACAGTTTACTATTCTTCAGTTATAAATGAACCAATTGGTACCAATCACTGACTCTGTCCATTCAGAAAAGGAAGGAGCCTGTAAATGAGAAGGCTGACCGCAGGTCAGCCTGAATTTGTGGGAGGAGTCAGGCTGCATATAAGCCTGCCACCCTCTCCTCAAGGCTGTCAACCTTCTTCTCGTGGATTGTTGACGTTTCTCTCATCACGTGTCATTTCCGGGGCGCCCGTTCAACGTCATTTCCAGTTTCGGTTCCTGGCTAGGAGGACGTGTAGCTGCCGCAGGGATCGTTCTCCCCGGTATCGATCGGGGGGATTACGGGCAGGGGAAGGCCACCGGCTTCCACACCAGACCGGTCACTGTACAGAATCACAGGTATTGATCTGGGGGTGCAGGCAGGGGAAGACCGCTGGTCTCCACATCAGGCCAGTCACAGTTCAGCATCGCTTGTTTCAGCGGAAGCACAGGTAACAATCTGGGGGGAGGGGGTACAGGCAGGGGTAGACCGCCACTGCTGCATTTGTATGAGGAGGTGCAGCACTTATGCAGAGGCATGGTTGATTACCACAGCATGAGTTCATACAGCAGCTCTGCTCAATACCCAGTAGATTCTCTTGGTGATCATGGACAGGGGATGTAACTGGCAACATGGTTGGGGGTCAGCTACAGGTTCATTTGCCATGAGGATCATTCGTCAGGGGAGATCCTTCATTTCCCGCTTGTTGGCCTGGTTACTCTCAGCCCCTGACTCTGATTCTCGGAACAAGTTGGATGCCATGACTTTTTCTAATTTTGGTTGTGGGATGAGTTCCTTCAAAAATTGGAATGGGATTGCAATGTTCATCCCCGCAGGATCAAGTTTTTCTCCTGAAACCTGGACTGATGTAGCAGCCTCTAAGGGCTACACAGCCATTTTTTGGCACTCATTGGGTAGCTGGGCCTTGACCGGACATGATCATACCGAGGTCGAAGAGTCGTCAGCATTGTTTGACGTATACCCCATTGTGGTGGCAGCACAGGTGTGGGGTCAATACTGGGTTTGGGATAACGTAATATTTTTCCAGTCAATCAAGCAGTCTCAGAGATTGGGAACAAAGGCAGATCCAGATCTTTGTTGATTGTGTCTTTATACGTAGGTGGACTTGGCTGTCTCTTCAGTTTCATTTCCACATACAGTATAGACTCCTCAGTGGTGCAGAAAACACAGTGGCTGATGCATTTTCTAGGTTTAACTTTCCGCTGTCCTTCCGGCAGGTTCCTGATGCCAACGCCTGGGCAACACCATCCCCGCATTTCACAACACTTCTGATGGTCTAGATACCCACTGGGCAATGCAGCCCTTTTGATTAACAGTTTTCTCTCTGTTAACACCAGGAAGGCGTGGCCTGAAGAGTTTTCCAGGCTTTCCAGAAGCAGTATCCTAGGAGGGATAGTCACAACATCCGATTTCTACTTCATTTGTTGCGTTCTGTCACTCTCAATTAAAGTTATCCTACAGCACCATGAAGACATATGTGGCAGGGGTACAGCATTTTTTGTCCTCACAGGACTCCAGTAGGCCATCCATCTTTGCTGCTCATTCCATGAAGGCCATGCTTAAGGGAATTCAGAAAGCAGTTCACCTGCCACGGCTAGCAGACTGCCTTTTACGGGCCAAATATTCTGGGGTATATCGGATATGCTCAGTAGGTCTCCTTTTGGGTGATTACATAGTTTGTTGCTTAACCCCTCCAGATCCGCGCTATTACCGAAGTACAGCTCCAGCGCCGCTCTGAAATGCCGGGACGAAGTCCATGGACGTCGTCGCCTGTGCACGCTCCTGGCACGCCCCCTGGCGGCGGCGCGCGGCCGCCACATGCTGCGCGAGCGTGCCCGTGGGTCAGGCGGACTCGATGTCTGCTCGAGACCCACGATCGTCTGACAGAGCTGCAGAACGGGGAACCGCCGATCTAAACACAGCGGTTCTCCGTTCTGTTACAGGGGACATACCAGATCTACTGATCCCTGTCACTCGGAACAGTTAGATCTGTTATGTCCCGGCCAGCCCGCCCCCCCCCCCCACAGTTAGAACACACCCAGGTAACACTGTTAACCCCTTCACTGCCCCCTGCAGGTTAACCCCTTCCCTGCCAATGACATTTATACAGTAATCAGTGGACATTTAAATTTCTGATCGCTGTATAAATGTCATTGGTCCCAAAAAGGTGTAAAAAATGTCCGACATTTCCGCTGCAAAATCGCAGTCCCGATAAAAATCGCAGATTGACGCCATTACTAGTAAAAAAAAATAAAAATAATAAAAACACCATAAATCAATTCCCATAGTTTGTAGACGTGATAACTTTTGCGCAAGCCAATCAATATACACCGATTGCGATTTTTTTTTACCTAAAATATGTAGAAGAATATATATCGGCCAAAACTGATGAATCATTTTTTTTTTTTGGATTTGTATTTTAGCAAAAAGTAATAAATATTGTTCTTTTTTGCAAAATTGTCGCTCCTTTTTTGTTTATAGCGGCGATCAGAAATGACGCAAAGGTGATCAAATACCACCAAAAGAAAGCTCTATTTGTGGGAAAAAAAGGACCCAAATTTTGTTTGGGTACAACGTCGCACGACCATGCAATTGTCATTCAAAATGCGACAGTGCTGAAAGCCGAAAATTGGTCTGGGCAGGAGGGAGGTTAAGTGCCCAGTAAGGAAGTGGTTAAAGCAGCAATATATTTGGCATTCCATGGTTTCCTCAGACCAAGTGAGTTTACTCATTCTGGGACAAATTCTCACATTCTTACGGTTAATCATTTGGTTAGGCACTCAGATTACTTCCAGCCAGGGCCGCTGATAGGGCAGTACAACCAGCCCTGTTGTACTGGGCCCGCCCCCCATCAGCTGCACAGAGGGGCCCGGCCATCATTACAGTTCATTACTGCATTTAAAAAAAAAAAATGTTTTTTAAAATCCTATCCCTCTTCTACTTGATTGCAGAGGGGGGTTATATAATTTTCCTGGGCCCCATCAGGTCAACAGAGGGGCCCAGGAGGGGAGTGCAGCAGAGGGACTATTTCTTTATTTTCGGGCACATGAACATCAAGCCGCCCACTATTTTATTAGTCCCGGCCGGCGGAGTGATACGGAGATTCTCAGTTCGGCTCTGAGCTGCAGTCCTAATGAGATATGAAGAAGTGAGCGGCTAAGAGAGAAGAGCAGAAGGAGATTGTGGCTGCAAAGGACAGTGAGTGGGGAATAAAGCATAGAATACTCACTGTGTCCTACTATTTATCTCACAGCAGGTTATCAGCATTAAAAGTATCATCACAGGGAGCACAGTAAGTGCACAGTAAGCAGGGGATCTGTCATGGCTCTGTGTCACAGTGCTGTTGGGTGCTGACTTTGTTATGGCTGTACTGTGTTACAGTCTGTTATATACAGTACAGCCAACAAAGTCAGCACTCAACAGCACTGTGACACAGAGCCATGACAGAGCCATGATAGATCCCCTGCTTACTGTGCTACCTGTGATGATAATCATAATGCTGATGATCATAAGACAGAGATGATACTTTTACACTTAATTTGGGGGAGCAGTAAACATGCAGCTGAGCTGCATCTTTACTGCCCCCCAAACCAATCCCCTTTAACTACTTCCCATCCAGCGACGTACCAGTACATCACTGGATTGGAAGGATGATATCTCGGTCATCACTATAGCAATGATAAAGATATAATTTTTTAACCCCAGCACAAAAGTAAAAGTAATCCTAGTGTAGAAGCCACTGGATTGCTTTTTATGTTGTTAAACCCTTGTGAAAGCAAAAACGAGAAAAAAATGTAAGGATACAGTGTAAGATTTTTTTTCTTTGTAATAAAATACAGTTTAAAAGGAATTTAAACTGCCCTCACTCCTTCGTGATTATTAATTGCAAACACTTGTGTTGGCTCCACACACACATACGGCTAAACAGCAACAAACCTGTTTTTTGTTTCAAGCCGGGGGCGGGGCCAGGGGTGGGGTCAAGGGCGTGGTTAAAGGGGGCCCTGTCAGGTAGGCTGTACGGGGCCCCATGATTTCTAACAGCGGCCCTGCTTCCAGCTGCAGTTAGATGCATGCAAAATGTAGAAACAGGAACCGGTACAATTACTGTATCAGATTGTTTAAAACTGGGAATGCTTGGTGCCCGGTTACAGTCTTAGAGTAACTCATATTGATGCTAGCGGACAGATGCAGAGATAGTCCGCTATTGCCTTTCCCTAGTACCCCTCTGTCCACGTCACTATTTGTGTAACATTGCCACACTCTGCTATAAAACCTTGGGTTAAATCCTGAGGCATATTCAGGACTTCTTTTCTGGATAGGTGCGGCCCCTCGTCAAGAAGTGCCGAGTCATGTTGTTAAAAAATGAGGGAGGTGCAATTCATCTTGTTTTACTAGATACATCCGGATCCCCAAGTGGAGATGTCTCGAGCATTTATGCATTTAGTGGATAATGTTACAAACAAATCTGTTAATGAAACTCATCCTACTGTCTTATTATTGCCCCCTTTTAGGCGTACCGACCACATGATTACAGCACACTTCAGGTCACTTACTCGTCCCCTTTGGTATTTTCCTTCATACAATTACTGGAGACTCCGAATACAAATGAGAAGGCTGACTGAAAGTCAGCCTGAATTTGTGGGAAGAGTCAGGCTGCATATAAGCCTGTCCCCCTCTCCTCAAGGCTGACCCGACCCATTCCCATCTCTCCATCATCTACAGCAGCTGGCAGGAGAGAGGAGGGGGGAGACAGCAGCTCTGTTGGGGGTACCAGGGAAGCACACAGGAACCCAGCAGAAGACAAGTAAACTAGATAGGAGGGGCGGCGGGGGCATCATATACAGGAACCAATCTCCTCCATTAGGAGGAAAATTGAGGAGATTGGTTCCTCTGAATGCCGCCCCTGCCATCCCTCTTATCCAGGTGCACAGGGCAGGCACATAGGCCCTCTGGAGCATGGGGTCGCAACCCCTGCAACCCTTATCGTTACGCCCCTGGGATGGATCTGTTTAGACCTTGGAGAGGTCTGCATAACTCCTATCTGATGCTTCTGCATGACAGGTTTTCTTTGTTTATATAACATGTATTTAGTTTGGATAATATGTTGCTTTGCATATTTCACTATGTAGTTTATGTATGTTTTGATGATCTTGGTAAACCCATGATGATTTAAGATCACAGGTTGCTTCAAAGCAGAGATATATGAAAATGTACATGATGATATCATTGTGGTACATACAATGCCATCATCATGGCCCATTATTACAGCTGGCCCTGCTAACAGAAACATACTCTAGCATGGCTCTTGAAAACTGATTTTCAAACCTTGAACAATTAAAAGGATGCCGAATATAACAGAAGTACCTCTTCATTTAATACATAAAATGCTGCTAGTGAATTCAGGCTCTCTTCTGAGAGCGCAGGTTACACGGATGAAAAGAATGTGTGATAGATGTCATTGTATTGTGCTTGAGTTGAAGCAGACAGTGTTCTTTTATAAGTCCGGTGTTCGGCAGAAATGTGTTGAAACTGTTTTCTTTCTTGAATTGTAACTGAGGAGTTGACAGCATGTTGGTTACAAAATAGCAACTGTATAAAAGGTTTTTTAAGTCTAAATTCTTCAAAATATGCCACCCAATTATCTCAGTTGAAGAGCACTTAAAGTGGATACCTGGCTTGTCAAAATATTGAATTTTATTTTTCCCTTCGTGAATGTGAAAATAAAATTGAACTGTCCATATTTAGTATTTTTAACTAGATATGAGTAGTTCTTTAGCAAAGGTTAGCACTGTACCTTAGTTGTCAAGAAAACATTTCTGAAAAAATTCATACAGTAAATATATTCACATATCTATTCCACTGTAATAGAAGTAAAAACGAAATTTATGCTAAAAACAAATATATATATATATATATATATATATATATATATATATATATATATATATATATTATTGTCTCAAAAATGCCCAAAGATAATAGAATGGGGTCTCCTGTGAATATATTAAAGCAAAAAAAACTAATAAGTAATACAGTATCTGTAGATGCAAGTAGCAGAAGTGCCCATTTTACTGCCCATCGTAATAGGAAAATGCAGATTTTATACTTCACAGGAACCTCACATGTGTGGGGGACATGGAGACATGGGAACTAACATTAACCTGTTCTTAAGTTTAAATCAAGTTATATAGTGAACCTAAACAACTTTGCAAATTATCAGCAAATTGATAATAAATAATGAGAAATATAGAAAATACTGCACTATACGTTTTTTCCCCCTGTATACCCCTGTATTGAGTTTTTTTTGCACACGATACATTAGTGTCAAGTCACTCACTGAGTCAGACC
Organism: Glandirana rugosa; assembly: GCA_018402905.1. Classification (NCBI taxonomy): domain Eukaryota; kingdom Metazoa; phylum Chordata; class Amphibia; order Anura; family Ranidae; genus Glandirana; species Glandirana rugosa. Next base: position 90,553 of record BLSH010307273.1, read on the forward strand.
TATAGCTGACAATCAGACACGCTCATGCTCCCTGTTAATTGAAAACCTCTGGCACTGACTAGGAAAGGGGATGTGTTAGACCTCTGCTTCCATCCAGCAAGGGTCACAATCTACGCCATGCTGGCAGAGAACATGTCTTTCCACTTGGTGTGTGGCTTCTTTCTAAAGAAATCAAACTTTAAGACTTTACACGCATTTTGTTTTGATGCATTTTAAATGTATTTTGCTAATTGAACCTTTATGCTGCCATTGGCTTATGTTATACATAGGCAGCAGTGTGGGCTTATGGCAGCTAGGACTGTGTTTACATTTGTTAAGTCAACTGTCAAATCTCTAGTTACAGCTACCCATTATGTGATAGAAAAAAAAAATCAAAATAACACACAATCAATAAAATAAGCCACATTTTCTTTTTAACCCCACCCCCAAGTACATGCACATATATATGTACATGCATGTGTCGGGTGTGGCTTTGTACAACAATCTCACTACACATATTTCTTATTGCTGTGCATGCTGGAGCGAGAGCGATAATTCTAGGGCCATCATTCGCAGTTAACTAATCGCCTGTGGGGCATTTACAGCATTGCCTATGTATGATATTGGGTACTGATGTTTGTTGCCGCTTAATGGGCATGTGTAATTTTAGGGCTTGACTTGTTTGGCATCTTTTTATTCAACACAACCTCGCCTTTTATATTTTACTGAAAAATTTGGTATTATATTGTGTTTATATGCACTAAAGATAACTTTAGTGTATTTTTTTACTGAAAATATACGTTTGATAAACTACCACCATTTTATTCTCCAAAAATTGTAATAATGCGTTCAGAAAATATATGATGTTTGGGGGGTTAAGTTAATCTTCAGGCCTAAAATGTGTATTTGTACATGTCTACAAAAAACGTAAAAACAACTTGCCTGGAAAATGGAACAGAGAGAGGTCAAATGGCAAGCCAAAGTCAGAATGAGAAAGTGTGTCCCCACGCAAAGCCATTTGTCACAAATTAGAGGTGCTATGCTTTGCTGCGTTTCAAAACAGACCTTCCCCGACTATGAAACTTAAACTAGACAAAGCTAACCTGGAATTTGACCTGTTCCTCAGCGGACAAAACACTGCGGTGATCCCGTCACAATTATCTCTAAACCCATACGTCTCAAAATGTCCAAAGGTACATATTTTAGCAACTAGCAACCCAGTTAAAATACTTCATAAGTTTAGGTCACATCTTGCAACCTTATACTCGCCCGAGAGTGAACCGAATACTTCTATGGCCAAAGACTTCTTCTCACACATTTCTCTCCCGATGCTATCTCAAGCGCAGCACAAAAGGCTAGAGGGTGTTATTTCAGCCAACTAAGTGTCCAGCACCTTTAAAGTGTTGAAATTGAATAAGCGGCCTGGCCCCGATGGGTTCTCACCCTATACTATCGACAGTTTTCTGAAAAATATCCGTCCCCTATTTTGGCTATTGCCTTTAACTTTCTACTTAAAGGACATACCTTTAGGCAGGAAACCCTGACTGCGATCATTTGTATACTCCCCAAACCTCATGTCGACGACACTACTTGGACAAACTACTGCCCAATTTCACTTCTAAATTTGCACATTAACCACTTCAGCCCCAGAAGGTTTTCCCGTTTTAGGACCAGAGCACTTTTTTCAATTTGGCACTGCACCGCTTCAAATGGTAATTGCGCGGTCATGCAATGTAGTAGCCAAACAAAATTTGCGTCCTTTTTTTCCCAGAAATAGAACTTTCTTTCGGTGGTATTTGTTCACCGCTGCGCTTTTTATTTTTTGCGATATAAACAAAAAAAGGACGAAATTTTTGAAAAAAAATGATATTTTCAACTTTATGTTATTACAAAAATACAATAAACTAAATTTTAATCATACATTTTTCCCAAAATGCATTTAGCCACATGTTTTGGGTAAAAAAAAAGTTAATTACCGTATATTTATTGGTTTGTGCAAAAGTTATAGCGTCTACAAACTAGCTTTTTTCTGGAATTTATACAGCTTTTATTTTATGACTGCCTATCTCAATTCTTGAGGTGCTAAAATGGAGGGACAGTACAAACCCCCCCAAATGACCCCATTTTGGAAAGTAGACACCCCAAGGAATTCACTGAGAGGCATATTGAGCCCATTGAATATTTTATTTTTTTGTCATAAGTGACTGAAAGATGACCAAAAAAAAAAAAATTACACAAAGCCGTTACTGAAATGATATATTGCTCACACATGCCATGGGTATATGTGGAATTACATCCCAAAAATACATTCTGTTGCTTCTCCTGAGTATGGGGATACCCCATGTGTGAGACTTTGGGAGTCTATCTGCATACAGGACCCCAAAATCCAATCGCCGCCTTCAGTATTTCTAAGGGCAAAAATGTATGCATTCACCCCACACTACCTATCTCAGTTGCGGAGGCATAGTAAAGTCATTGCCGAAACACATTAAAAAAAAAAAAACCAGTAGAAAGTCAGTGAATACTGTTTTTTTATTTTATAAGTTACCCGAGTTATACGGAGAGTCACTTAAGGAACCCCACAGATGAAAGGTTTTACCCCAGTAAACCCCCCCAAACATGACAGGGAGGTAAAATCGTGGAGTTCTTAACTCTATCCGTCAGTATTTTATTTTCGACATATTTAAGGTCTTTTTTCGATCAAACATCTGCGATATTGAAAACGTGTTTGGTTATTTATATGCCATTAATTGAAAAAAAAATG